>MJUU01023312.1:66307-81171 GCA_002080025.1 Modiolus philippinarum
CGCCATTTTCAAAATGGCCGCAAAAAAAAGGCGGGAAAATTCAACATTTTCTGATTTCAATGAAATTTGGTTTCCAAATAGATATTGATGTTCACAATAGTCCTAAGTTGGTCCCCTTTCAAAAAAGTGTCTGTCAAGTCCGCATCATATCCAAGATGGCCACCAGCGCGTGAAGCTTGGTTTTATCATTGGACCCTATGGGAAGGTATTCAAAGATATTCTTCTCTGAAGCCGCAGAGCCAATCGGAACCAAATTTGGCCAGAATAGTCGTTAGGTGGTTCCCTTTCAAAAATGAGTCCGGCAAGTCTGCACATCATCTAAGATGGCCACCAGCGGGGAACTTAGTTTAACATTGGACCCTATGGGGAAACATATTCCAAGATCTTCTCTTCTGAAAGTACTTGGCCAATTGGAATCACACTTGGTCACAATGGACCTTTGTTTGTCCCCTTCTTAAAATGTGTCTGGCTTGTCTGAACACATTCAAGATTGGCATTCAACATTGGTATTATTATTTTTGACTGTATCTGTCAGCAATGGCCCAGGTGAGCGATACAGGCTCTTGAGAGCCTCTTGTTCAAGTATAATCGGAATAATAGAGGCGAGTTGAAACCATAAGTAGAAAAAAATCATACGTAAGAATTTTAAAAATATTGACTTGTAGTTTTTCTACGCAAAAAAATCTCTTGGGCAGGCCTCAGTCTTGACCATAAGCATGAACTCAATATATATTATGACCCATGTACAGGATTACAAAAATGATAATTTATATTGCCTATCTATAAGAATTATTCCAGATAATAGTTAAAGCATAACTAATCAGAAAGTATAATTAACTCATAAATGCATCGGAACACATGAGTTAGCTTTAGAGTTTTTAGGTCACGGAAAGGGTTAGGGTATATGACCTGTCTACCTGTCAGCCAATTAAAACATGGATCTGTCAATAAGTCACCCTGGCCACCACTCAACCTGTTTCCCTGTCAGCCAATCAACCCATGAACCTCTCAACCTGTCTACCTGTACAAAATGAGCCACCTGGTTTAGACACATAATCCAGGCGTAAGCATTAATTCTGACCAAATAAGTAAACCAGGCGTCATATGACATGTAAACCAGGTGGAAATTGACAGGTAATATCTAAATTAGCTAGCTAGAAGACCAGGTGTAAAAAAAATCCAGGCGTAAATAAATCCAGGTGTAAAAAAAATCCAGGCGTAAATAAATCCAGGTGTAAAATATTAGCAGGCATAAAAAATAACCAGGCGTAATTTTTTCCTACTCTAGCATCTGTTTATACTGACCTCATGAATTATGCAACATTTTTGCCCTTGACATATTTCACTATTCAAATATTAGAAAAACAAAGTAGTATGTACACAAAATGTTGGGGAATCAGTAAACTAGTAATAAAAAATAGTTTGTATTATTCAGATTAAAGTTAAAATACAACACAAATGTAGTACAAAATAGAGGCAAACATAAATAAGTAAAACACATTTAAATAAAGATCAGTTAAAATAAAAACTAAAAGACTGTTGTTAAACAAAACTTTGAGGTATTTGATTGAATATCTGAGTCTAAGATGAAATTTAACTGAAAGTAAATTGTGATGAAATGTGATTAAAAGGAATTATACAAATTTAAATCTGATGCATGCAGTTGATCAGGGAATTTTTCTTTTGAACCAGCTGGTTATTAAATGTTTACGCCTGGACAGGGTACACGGAATACTGCTCACTGTAGAGCAGGAATATACATCCTTCTCATTTATGCCTGTCAAAGATGCGTAATTTCAGTTTACGCCTTGATACCAGTTGGATTCTATGCCAAAACCAGCTGGATTAGGCCTCAATATTTTGTATGGGCACCAGCTGTCAGCCAATTAACCCATGGACCTGTCAACAAGTCAACCTGTCGAAAAACTCAACCTGTCACCCTGTCCACAGCTCAACCTGTCAGTAAGATAATCCTTCAACCAGAAACCGGGCAAATTGTACCCTAATCTTAATATTTAACTGTCTTTTATTGTAGAGTAAGAATATAAAAAAAATATGGAACTATTGATGCAAACACCTAACTTGAGCCCATCTTTTTCTGTTATGCTTTATTAGTATGTAATGTTTATTTTTGAAGAATTAAGTACAGAGCAGAACAGTTAGATGCCAAAATAGAGGAAAGAAAACAATTAGAGGAAGATAAAAAACAGGCAGAAATAGAGAAAGAAAAAAGATTGGAGGCATTGAGAGAACAGGTTTGTTTATACAGTAAAACAATGACAATTTAAGTGGAATATAAAGAAAACATATAATAGAAAAACAAGACATTACACAACATCAGAATAACTGTAAACGTGAAAATTTTTGACTGGGGTAAATTTCACTACACTCGTGATCCAGAAAAATCCACGGAAATTCCCCCAACATGAATAAAATTCTGTTTTTAGTGTTATATGTAATACAATGGAATTGTCGAATTTAAGACTTTGAGCACAGAAATTACACCATTGCCAAATATTGTTAAACAAAATCGCAAAAATAACAACCTCACAAACTCAAATTTTAATTTAAAAAAAAAAGATTATCACAATCCAATTTAAAATGCTTCTGAAATTTAAGATTTTATACCAATTTGTTTTCACTGAAGTGACAAGGTAAAGCACTTTATTTATTTAATACCAATAGGGTCTGTAAGTCTCATCATGTGACACTGTGATTTCATGATAGAATTGAAATTGGAAAACGTTTCCCGCCAAAACATGACGTTTTGGGATTATGCTGTTTGATTTTTTTGTTTGGTACGTCATATATTATCGTTAAAAATGCAACTTCGGGGTACAAAAATTGTACCTGGAAGTTTCAAAATTGAACAAGACTTTCAGACCCTATTGGTACACACTAGTATTATATAGAACTATTATTGTTTAATTAATAAAATAATTTTAGAGTTAGTAAGGTATATTTATTCATCAATTGCACTGCACTGCGCTGAAGAAACAAAGTTGTTGAAATGCGCATATGCAGAAACTAAATTCACAGTAACTTCCGTATTCAATTATTTGCAATAGATATTATGTTGATGATCATAAAATAGGCCTTCATAATAAACCTTAATACTGCATGTTTATAATTGTCTAAATTATTTTTTACCAAACATATTTATAGATAACACTGATGTACATTTAGATGTGTTCTGACAGAGAAATCCCATATGTGAGGGGGCCGATGGGTTTATTTCATTCTCCGTGATCAGGGATTTCAATTCCCCGTGATTCGTTTTCCATTTCATTAATTTGTCGTGAATCGTTATTAGAGCATCGCCGTGAATCGTTCTTGATCAAATTGACAAAATGAATTTTCCGTGAACTGTGATTGGTCCGAATAAATTTTTCGTGATTCGTGATGAGACCCCCCATTAGGCCCCTCATATGTTTTCTGATCAATAATGCATGTAAACATGTTTTGATTGAGGTAGAAGTATAACTTTGAATGTCTGAAATATTGTAGGTACGAGTTGTAGCAGAGAGTGATCCACACAGACTACTTCAGACTACAGAGGTAACATATATACTGTATTAATCACATATATTTATACCCCTAAGTCGGATGGGTGGGTATATAGGAATCCTTTTGTTGTCCATCCATGTACCTTGACAGCACATATTCTCTTAAATGACTAGTTGGATTTTGATCCTTGATGAAATTTTACACAGTTTTACACAGTTGTAGGATGTGCATGATGTTGGACATTTTGAAAAGAGATACAGTAGAACTTCGATGGCTCAAACTGTAATAACTAGAACACCATGGATGTCTCCAACCCTTTTTGTGGTCCCTTTGTTCAAGTTTAAACATAGTTTAACCTCGATATCTGGAACATGCCTTTGGCTCGAACCAAGGGTCCCTTTGGTGTTCGTGACATCGAAGTTCGACTGTAATTCATAAATGTATTATATATATTATTGTCCCTTGTCTATGACCTTAACGGTCTACTTGTTCCTATTGTATAACCAATTTAGCAATTTCATTTACCTATAGATGTTATAAAGTTGTTCAAGAGCAATACCAACAGACCAACATATATTGTAAAAAGATTTTGGAGACTTGCTATTGTTAACTAATCTAAACAATGATGGTCCTTTTGAATTTTCCAACAACTCTATTGTATATCAATCTGTAATGGCCTGGGGAGGTTTTACCTTGATCTGTTGATGAAAATAGGAACTATATATAGAGTTTATATAGTCACTGAAAAAGAAGTAACTAAATGAATTTATTCAAAAATAACACCATTATAAGAATAAATATTGCTATATGCATAATGTAGAGGGATTTTAATTTTTTTTTTCATAAATGGAAATTTATAATTGAGTTAATTTCTCTTTGTTATTTTACATGTAAAGGTAACACTATTTCAAGCTAAAACCTCCCCAGGCCATTACAGATTGATATACAATAGAATTGTTGGAAAATTCAAAAGGACCATCATTGTTTAGATTAGTTAACAATAGCAAGTCTCCAAAATCTTTTTACAATATATGTTGGTCTGTTGGTATTGCTCTTGAACAACTTTATAACATCTATAGGTAAATGAAATTGCTAAATTGGTTATACAATAGGAACAAGTAGACCGTTAAGGTCATAGACAAGGGACAATAATTAAAAAAATGAGGGGGCGGTATCTTTTCAGCTCCTAAAGGGCTCAATTGATTTTGATGAAGTGACTTATACTGTGCATCAAATTCTGATGAAATTCTGAAGGGGAGATAATTAATATACTGGTATTATATTTTTAATGAAAAAAGGGGTGTATTTTTTCAGTGCATGTCCTCCTAAACGGGCATTTTCACCATTGTCTCATACACAACTAAAGCACATAATGTTGTAGAGTTTTGGTTTGTATTTAATGTTATTATAATGTGTGTTCCTTAATCATTCATTAAACTATAATTCCAATTGTTATTGCAATGTCCAATTTCATTGGTCAACATCAAAACAACAAAGAAGTTATTTCTCAATATTTCTTCTTACCAACTGTTATGTCTAATTCATTGACAACATTGTTTTAAGTTCAGTTGATTGGAATTATAAGAAATAAAAGTAATTTTGAATGAATTTATGGATGTGTAAACGAGGCCTTTCACTCACAAACTTTTATATAAAGTCCTTCGAACTTTATTCAGTTTGTAAGTGAGTCAGCCCCGTTTCCACATGGATAAACTCCTCCAAATCACTTTTATTCCTATAGAAATTTAATTGAAGACTAGATGTGTCTGAATAATATGAATGCCCCTGGTTTCCATTAATCTAGGAATTAAAGAATTATAAAAAAAAAACCAAACTAAATCTGTAACTCAATCAAGGTAAAGGTACATCATATCAAAATCAGTCACAAAAAGTCCCCAAATTTGTTATTTTTATGAAAAAGAATAAAATGATAATTCAAACTTGAACTGTTACTCATCACACTAAACTTCATGTCAGCATCTAAAGGGAATTATGGCAGATTTCCTGTATCAATAGCGTATTATATTTGCAATTCTTCAATGAACATACCAATATTCCTTGAGTAACACCTATAAAACTCCTTCTAAACTCCTGTTTTTTGTCTGCCAATCAATTACTCGACTTTCTATAGAATTCTATTGTGTACCAATTTTTCATCACTGGAGTATCAAGGTAAACCCCTTCAGGCAGTGCAAATAGGTATACAATAGAATTCTATAGAAAGTTGAGTAATTGATTAGCAGACAAAAGACAGGAGTTTAGAAGGAGTTTTATAGGTGTTACTCAAGGAATATTGGTATGTTCATTGAAGAATTGCTTTAAAGAGCCAGGAAACCCACCATTACAAACTGGAATTTGGAATCCATTTGTTGCAGAATGAGGGAAGAACAAATTAAGTGTCCAAGGTAAATCTGTATGCACCAAACTTTGTTTTGTGATAGAAAACATAGGTGGATATCAAGTATATTGTGTTATGGCGGATTTCCTGGCTCAATAACGTATTATATTTGCAATTCTTCAATGAACATACCAATATTCCTCAAGTAACACCTGTAACAACTCCTTCAAAACTATCTTTTCTTTGTCAATCAACCAATCAAGATTCTATAGAATTCTTTTGTATACCAATTTGTCATTACTGGAGTATCAAGATAAACCCCTTCAGGCAGTACAAATTGGAATACAATAGAATTTCTATAGAATCTTGATTGGTTGATTGGCAAATAAAAGACAGGAGTTTAGAAGGACTTGTTATATGTGTTACTTTAGGAATATTGGTATGTTCATTGAAGAATTGCAAATATAATACGTTAAAGAGCCAGGAAACCCGCCATAAGAAAGTGTATTCACACTTGACATGTACTTGTAGTAATGTTGTCAATAGTGCAATACAAATGTTTTTCCAGTTGACCAGAATTTTTAACACTTTTGCACTTTCAAAATGTGACCTCCAAAGTCAACAGATTAGTATTTCATAATGTCATGATATACATTGTATTTATTCTACATTCATGCATTGTAGGCATGGCAGAGCAGACATACAGAGAATGAAGATGATATCAATTTACAGAAGCCATTGTATAATGTGATTGGGTTTACCTCTAAACAGGTAATACTATACAATTATAGCCTATTTATGAGGTCAATGCAGAAATTTATTGACATAAGAAAGGTACATGTATATTGACCGAGGACTTAGTCCGAGTGTCAATATACCTTTCTCATGTCAATAAATTTCTCCATTGACTGAATTTAATATGCTATAATAGTTTTATTATTTTCCAAATTCTAGGATTTTTATAGGGAATGATACTTATTAATCTCAATTTCATATGATTTTTTCTATCAGAGTCATGAAACTAAATATGCCTGATTTGTATATAAGAAATAGACAAACCAATCATATTTTAGAAATTTTTTGATTTAATAAAACAAAATCTTTTTATTATATATGTTAGAGGCAGTAGGTGAAATTAGTTAATGCCTAGTCATTAGAACTAAAGCCTAAAATGAGTTTGGCCTTGGCTTAATACCTAGGATTGAGGTCTAATGCCTGGTCTTTGTTCGTAAAAATTATTCTTATTGCCTGACTGCTCATTTTGAAAGTTTTGGCAATGAAAACAAATAACTTTGAAAGCAAATTTCTTTAAAATAGAAAAATAATTGCAAATACAACATTTAAGGCTTAATACCTAGGATTTAGGTCTTATGCACAAATCAGGCATTAGACTTAAATCCTAGGCATTAAGCATAATGTGAAACTCATTTTAGGTTTAAGGTCTAATGACTAGGCATTAACATAATGCCTAGGATTTAAGCTTAATGCCAAATTTCACCTATTGCCACTAGCATATATAATTTTAGTACGAGGTCAATACATAAAGTCAATTCATTAAGTCAATTCGTCTTTTATCCCTTATTTAATGATTAATATGTAAAACTGATCTATTATTAGCAGAGGTCAATACGTAAAGTCAATTCTTAAATTTATTGACTACTCTTAGAAATATACAAGATCATGTGACCACAATTGAACAAATCACAGGAGTTTAAAAATATAAGAAAATAATAAAAGTTTTGTGGCTTTATGAAGATATTTGATAAAATGTTGCTGAGCATCAATTCAGGTCAATATAGAATATGGGTACTGTCATTTTGACTACTATTGATTAAAATCTTTAGATTGAAATCAAGATAAATGATAGAGAAATACAGGTTTAGATGATAGTTTGATAAGTTTTAGCCTACATTTTCCCTTTGAAGTTTTTGTAACTGTAAAGAGGTTTTATGTTGTCATAATTGATGACCATTATTGAGTGATGCATCTTTGAAAGCAATAACATACTGACTATAAATTGATTTTGAATATGAATGAATTGGGACAATCTTTTGATTATTTGTTCTGAATTTGAATAGTTTGATCTTGAGCTAAATAAAAAAAGAGTTTAGCTTCTCAGGCCCCACCGTGTCCCCTGAAATGGGCCTGCATTTCTGCTTTTTTATCTCCCGAAAATCCGGATTCGATTTCCAGTTACAAAAAACACCTAGGCGTTTGGCCGGAAGGTAAAAAATGATGTTCAAACAGCTTTTCATTGACAAATGGCTACTGATGAAAACAACAAGGATTTTCTTGCAAAATTTCTCGCTCCAGGAATGTTTTAAAGAGGTTGAACATGTGAAAAAAAAGAAGAAGCTTCCAGCCTGCCGCGTTCCTGTCAGAAAAAAAGGGCCTTAGAATCTAATGATTATTATTACATTGCCTTTATATCTGCATAAATGTATTTATCAAGTGGTACAAGTATCAGTCATGTTTTGTTGATGTGGTACAGGTGGTCCAGATATTTTTAGATTAGGTCTGTTCTATTGGTAAAATGAAAAATATTCAGAGAGATCGTGCAAAGGTATTCATTGAAGGGCCTGAAATTAGTCAAATATACATTCGAGTCATTGCAGTTCCAAGTGTTAAGAGGCTTTTTGGAAAGTACTTGGCTTCTGCAAGTGGCCACACCTATGAGAGAGTTTAATTTGTATTATTGATAAATATTTTTTGTTAGTTTGTGACGAATTAGAACATTATCAGCTAGAGTTAAAGATTGCTATCAGTCTGGAAATCACACTGTTATTTGGTATTTATAATTTTTTAAATCTGATTGAAAATTTTGTTTTTGCGGTGTTGTCCATATTTGTAGTAGTTGAAAGGATTTAAAGAGTTTTTCTGCTAAACTAACCAAGATATCATCTTTTTAGTGTTAACTCCTCTGAAACCACTAGACAGATAGCTTTCAAATTTGGTAGAATTGTTGTTTATGATTTGTACAATTAGCTATGCATACTTTTCCCATTTTAGGAATTTTTGCTATCTGTGTGAAGGTTTTTGGTATTTTGAGCGGTCTCATTTTTTATCAGAGATCAATGATGCAGAATTATTCGAATTAAGAGCCTTGGGGTATGTGAGTGTGCTCACTAAGGGTCTTTATTTGAGAGGGCAAATGTAACAATGGCATATTATATCAAGATTTTTCTATAAATAACCAGTCAATTTTAAATTTTGTTTTGCAAAATTATCTCATATCAAACTACCAAATTTTGATTTATTTCAGATAACCTCTGACCCTAGAATGAAAGTAGAGGCCAGATTAAGGGAAGCTGGATTGCACAATACTGATTATGCCCGTCAAGTAATGTCAAAAGTTCAGCCTTTACAACCACCAAGACGAGATATGGAATCGACTGTCTTTAAAAATACATGATGCAGTCTAATTTGTACAATACACATCATTTTTAGCTCACCTGGCCAAAGGCCATGTGAGCTTTTGCCATCACTCGGCGTCCGTTGTCCGTCCGTCCGTCCGTTAACTTTTATTCAAAAATCTTCTCCTCTGAAACTACTGGGCCAATACTAACCAAACTTGGCCTGAATCATCACCAGGGTATGCTCTGTCAAGTTTGTGATTTTTATGTCCGTAGACCAAACAACATGGCTGCTGTTACTAAAAATAGAACATAGGGGTAAATTGCTGTTTTTTGCAAATTACTCGAAAACCATTACAGATATCAAAAATCTGATATATCAGCATGATGAGATCTACCCACTGTGCAATTTTGAAGAAAATCTGAAAATCCGTCTGGGAGTTATAGCCCTTTTTCCATAAAATTTTCAAAATTTTTGCATTTTTTATTTTTTATTTCAAAAAGTGTAACAGATACAGGTCAAGTGTAAATTGCAAAAATGTTCAGCATATCAAGATCTACCCACCCTGAAATTTTGAAGAAAATCAATAAACCCTTGTAGGAGTTATTGCCCTTTTTTCATCGAATTTTTTAAATTTTGTATTTTTCGTCTTTTATTTCCAAAACTTTGAAGATGAAGATTAAGTGTAACATGATGAAATGTTTGCCATGCTGTAGTGACTTAAAAAAAATTGTTTGTTGAACGCCATTTTCAAAATGGCCGCCAAAAAAGGCGGGAAAATTCAACATTGTCCAATTTCAATGAAATTTGGTTTCCAAAGAGGTATTGATGTCACAACTTCAAAACAGATGTTAACAATTGTTCGTTGACCGCCATTTTCAAAATAGCCGCCAAAAAAGGCAGGAAAATTCAACATTGTCGGAATTCAATGAAATTTGGTTTCCAAATAGATATTGATGTTGCAACTTCAAAACCTGTGTTGAAAATTGTTCGTTGACCACCATTTTCAAAATGGCTGCCAAAAAAGGCGGGAAAATTCAACATTGTCCTATTTCAATGAAATTTGGTTTCCAAATAGGTATTGATGTTGCAACTTCAAAACTGATGTCGAAAATTGTTCGTTGAACGCCATTTTCAAAATGGCCGCCAAAAAAGGCGGGAAAATTCAACATTGTCCGATTTCAATGAAATTTGGTTTCTAAATAGGTATTGATGTTGCAACTTCAAAACATGTTAACAATTGTTCGTTGACCGCCATTTTCAAAATGGTCGCCAAAAAAGGCAGGAAAATTCAACATTGTCGGAATTCAATGAAATTTGGTTTCCAAATAGCTAGTGATGTTGCAACTTCAAAACCTGTGTTGAAAATTTTTCGTTGACTGCCATTTTCAAAATGGCCACCAAAAAAGGCGGGAAAATTCAACATTGTTGGAATTCAATGAAATATGGTTTCCAAATAGCTAGTGATGTTGCAACTTCAAAACCTGTGTTGAAAATTGTTCGTTGACCGCCATTTTCAAAATGGCCACCAAAAAAGGCGGGAAAATTCAACATTGTCCAATTTCAATGAAATTTGGTTTCCAAATAGGTATTGATGTTGCAACTTCAAAATCGATGTTGAAAATTATAAGTGACTGCTGTTTTCAAAATGGCCACCAAAAAAGGCGGGAAAATTAAATGATGTCTGACTTCAATGAAATTTGGTTTTCAAATAGGTATTGATGTCGCAACTTCAAAATTTAGGTTGAAAATTGTTTGCTGACCACCATTTTCAAAATGGTTGCCAAAAAAGGCGGGAAAATTGTTTTTTGACCACCATTTACAAAATGATGCCTAGCCCAAAAAAGAAAAATAGCTAGTACAACATGATCAGACTTTAAATACTGTTCAAGATATTGGTGGTGTTGGAGGTACTAAAGTTTGAGAGACTGATGATCAACTGTATAACTTACAATATTACCACAATTGTGGCAACTGAAAGCCAGGTGAGCGATACAGGCTCCTGGGAGCCTCTAGTTAATGTTTATTTATGTGTACAAGATCTCAGATAGAAGTAAAATGCTATTCTGCATTTATTTTACATTTTATTTCTGAGTTTATAAATTGATCCTCCATAAACAAGACATTGTGACGTCATTGGTTTGTTAAGGGGAGATAAACTGTATTACACACTATAGAAATTGACAAAAACAATCTCTTTTGTCGACTTAAACTGAAAATTCCTAATATAATTTATACAAAAAATGTTTTGTTAAAGGTCAAGATAAAAAATCCAATATTTGCTTGCAACTTTTTGAAAAAACTGAGGAAGGATGAGCGAATTAAATTTTGATTGTGTAAAGGTGTAAATTGACTACCATGTGTCTGTGATATATTTGTTGTTGTAGGTTTACAATATTTTGTATTTTATGTGTTTTTAATAAAACAATATTTACAATCCTGGTGCATTTTGAGATTTTAAATGTAAAAATCTAAGAGACATACTGCAGTGTAAAAAAAAACATGTGCCTGTAATGAAAGGAGGATATAACTGGTTCTTACAGTCTAGTAATGATTCACCATAGACATGACTCTATTTCAGAATATTAAACATTTACTAGAGGGTATATTTCCCCTCTTTTTGGACTTGGGACTTTGGCCTTATTTTGGGCGTACTTTGGACTTGACCACTTGAGTCCATGGACTCCGTGGACTCGAAAGTCATAGCATTTTTGACTTGTACTTCATATTTTTTTTTCTGTTGGTGGTGGGTAAATTTGTATTGTATCCTAATAGTTCAATAATATATTTAAATTTTTACCTGCGTCACCAACAGTGACCACAGGTCTAGGAGCCGCACAATTCCGTCTGTCTGTCTGTCACGCTTTGAGGGTACCAAGTTTTTGTAATCTGAACTTTAACCCAATACTTCTGAAACTTTGCACACTGTTGTTCCGGACACATTGAAGATGTGCACCTCCCCTTTTGGTGAGATTTGAATAAAAAATGTTGAATTTATCCCTTGTTGAACTTAGTCATTTTTTCATCAAATTTTAACATTACGGTACTGGGTTTTTTCATCAAATTTTAACATTAAGGTACTGAGTTTTTGTAATCTGAAACTCAGACACCTATACCTGATGCTTTTGAAACTTTGCACAGTTGTTCTGGACACATTGAAGATGTGCACCTCCCTTTTTGGTGAGATTTGAATAAAAATTGTCGAATTTATCCATTGTTGAACTTAGTCATTTTTCATAAAATGTTAACATTATGGTACCGAGTTTGTGTAATCTGAAACTTGTACACCTTATACTTGATGCTTTTGAAACTTTTCACAGTTGTTCTGAACACATTGAAGATGTGCACGTTCCCTTTTTGGCAGATCTGAATAAAAAATGTCAAATTTATCCATTATTGAACTTGGTACTTTATTTCATCATATTCAGCATGGTACTCAGTTTTTGTCCAGAGATGTTGCAGTTTTGAATACACTGATCATGGGCAACTATTCTTGAATTTTTGCATTGCTTTCACATATTTTCTCATAAAGATTCAAAATATGTGTTTACTTGAAACTCAGGTATGGTTTTCACCAAAGGGTCAGTGTTAACTATTGCCATCACTTGGCGTCTGATGTCCGTCTGTCCATCCAACTTTTCACATTTTTATCTACTCCTCTGAAACTACTGAAACAAATTCAACCAAACTTTTACAGGAATGATGTATGGAAGGTCCTTCACAAAAATTGCTCATTTCATTCCAATCCGACAATTACATGGCCGCCAGCACGGAACTTAGGTTTAACATTGGACACTATGGGAAAAATCACATTTTCATCTTCTGCTCTGAAACAACTGAAACAAATTCAACCAAACTTTACAGGAATGATGTACTATAGGTCCTTTACAAAGATTGCTCATTTCGTTCCGATCCGGCAAAACATGGCTGCCAGCACTGAACATAGTTTAACATTGGACCCTATGGGAAAATCACATTTTCATCTTCAGCTCTGAAACATCTGAAGCAAATTCAACCAAACTTTACAGGAATGATGTACTAAAGGTCCCTAACAAAGATTGCTCATTTCTTTCCGATCCAACAAAAAACATGGCCGCCAGAATGGAACATGGTTTAACATTGGACCCAATGGGAAAGTCACATTTTCATCTTTCCCTCTAAAACCAATTAAGCAAATTCAACCAAACTTTACAGGAATGATGTACTAAAGGTCCTTAACAAAGATTGCTCATTTCGTCCAGGTCTGATATAAAACATGGCTGCCAGGGCCAAACTTAGGTTAAACAATAGACCCAAGGAAAGAATCACATTTTCATCTTCTCCTCTGAAACCACTTAAGCAAATTTAACAAAACTTTACAGGAATGATGTACTTAAGGTCCTTTACAAAGATTGCTCATTTCGTTCTGATCCAATAAGAAACAGGGCCGAACTTAGGTGTGACATTGGACCCTATGGGAAAAATCATTTTCTTCTTCTCTTCTGAAACCACTGAATTCGAAGGAAATTGAACCAAACCTTACAGGAATGATGTAGTAAAGGTCCTTTACAAAGATTGCTCATTTAATTCTGAACTGAAAAAAAAAACACATGGCCAAACAGAATGGGACATTGTTCAACATTGGACCTTATGGGAAAATCACATTTTCATTTCCTCCTTTGAAACCACTGAATCAAATCAACCAAACTACACAGGAACTACATGATACAACTCATCGTCATAAAGCTGCAGACCAAATATGAAATTATTCCCAGTTGTAGAAGCCCAGAAAACTTTGACGAAAAATTTTCATCCATAGAATGGTATAACTAGAGGCTCAGATACTGAGCCTGAATCGCTCACCTGACAAAATGCTTACAGCAGGTGATGAAAATGATGATCATCCCATAGGATCCTATGTTAAAATATGTTCTGTGCTGGCAGTCTTGTCTTTTATCAGATCAAAACAATATAAGCAATGTTAGTTTGACTGAATTTGCTTCAATAATTCAAGGGCATGTAATGAAAAAAATGTTGTAAATTATGGGTACCATTCTTAATCAAGTTCGATGCTGGGAGCTATTTTCTTTGTCGGATCTCAACAAAATGAGAAATCTTTGTAAAGGACCTTCCATACATCATTTCTGTAATTTGCTTGAATTTGCTTCAATAGTTTCAGAGGAGATGTTGAAAATGATGTTTTTCCCATAGGGCCCTATGTTAAACCCAAGTTCTGAGCTGGCGGCCATGTTTTTTATGGGATCAGAACGAAATGAGCAATCTTGATAAAGGACCTTCTATATATCATTCCTGTAAAGTTTGATTGAATTTGCTCCTATGGTTTCAGAGAAGAAGATGAAAATGTGAATTTCCCATAGGGCCAATGTTAAACCATCTTCCGTACTGGCGGCCATGTTATTGTTGGATTGGAACGAAATGAGCAATCTTTGTTAAGGACCTTTAGTTCATCATTCCTGTAAAGTTTGGTTGAATTTGCTTCAGTTGTTTCAGAGGAGAAGATGAAAATGTGATTTTTCCCATAGGGTACAATGTTAAACCTAAGTTCTGCGCTGGCAGCCATGTTTTTTATTGGATCGGAACGAAATGAGCAATCTTTGTAAAGGACCTTTAGTATATCATTCCTGTAAAGTTTGGTTGAATTTGCTTCAGTGGTTTCAGAGGAGAA
>MJUU01023312.1:81497-92789 GCA_002080025.1 Modiolus philippinarum
TAAACCTAAGTTCTGCGCTGGCAGCCATGTTTTTTATTGGATCGGAACGAAATGAGCAATCTTTGTAAAGGACCTTTAGTATATCATTCCTGTAAAGTTTGGTTGAATTTGCTTCAGTGGTTTCAGAGGAGAAAATGATTATGTGATTTTTCCCATAGAGTCCAATGTTAAACCTAAGTTCCGCGCTGGCGTCCATGTTTTCTATCGGATCGGAACGAAATGAGCATTCTTTGTAAAGGACCTTTAGTACATCATTTCTGTAAAGTTTGGTTGAATTTGCTTCAGTGGTTTCAGAGGAGAAGATGATTATGTGATTTTTCCCATAGGGTCCAATGTTAAACCTAAGTTCCGCGCTGGCGGCCATGTTTTTATAGGATCGGAACGAAATGAGCAATCTTTGTACAGGACCTTTAGTACATCATTCCTGTAAGGTTTGGTTGAATTTGCTTCAGTGGTTTCAGAGGAGAAGATGATTATGTGAAAAGTTAACGGACGACGGGCGGACGCCAAGTGATGGCAATAGCTCACACTGACCCTTCCGGTCAGGTGAGCTAATAAAAAGTTAAAGTATTGGCAAATAGGAAGTAGTGGCACGGCAAACCTGAAAATTGCTTACACTGTACAACTCATCATCATATAGGTTCTGACCAAATATGAAATCATTCCCCCATGTAGAAGCCTAGAAAAATTTTCATCCATAGAGTGGTATAATAAAAAAGTTAAAGTATAGGCAAACAGGAAGTAGTGGCACGGCAAACCTGAAAATTGCTTACACAGTACAACTCATCATCATAAAGCTTCAGACCAAATATGAAATCATTCCCACCTGTAAAAGCCCAGAAAACTTTGACCAAAAAAATTGTTGACGGACGGACGGACAAAGTGAAAACTATAGGGCACCCGTATCTCGATGCGGGGCCCTAATGATGTACTATAGGACCTTTACAAAGATCGCTCATTTCGTTCCAATTGGACAAAAAACAGGGCCACCAGTGCAAAACATAGTAAACATAGTATTAAAATGAGACCTATGGGAAAATATCATTTTCATCTTCGCTGAAACCACTGAAGCAAATTCAATCAAACTTTCCAGGGTTGAAGTATGGAATGTGTATACATCATTTTTGGTCATGCATGGCATAGAAGCATTTTGTCAGGAGAGCCATACAGGCTCAGTCCCTGAGCTTCTAGTTTTGTCTATTATTCTGTTTTTATTTTGTCTATTACAGTAACAGAACTAAGTATAATCTCAATTATAACTTGCATTTAAAGAATTTTTTGGCAATAATGTAAATGAACACTTGTTTGAATTGGCAAACCTATACATGACATTCTATTTAGCTAGGCTATGGAATAGCCTAGCTATATAGATATTTCTTGTGGTGAAGTGAGGCGTACGCTTGCGCAGTGAGGAGAACGCATGTGCAGAAGACTATTGACCAATAGGAATTTCAGATTCTCGAAAATCAAAATGGTGTCCAGTTTCGTCCTGATAAAACGGGGCGGGGCTAAATTTTTCTGTTTCCTTGTGGAAGTTGAAAAGTATTATAAACATTTACTATAGGTGGTACTGGGAACAGGTTTGTAGAGGATGATGGGATTGGTATTGCAATATCGCTTAGCTAGATTTATAAATATAGATATGATAAAAAGAATAAGAACAGTAATGTATAAATTTAAAACCAGAAATTAATAAATAAAGATGAGGTATTGTCCAATAATCAATAATATACAAATACTATAAAAGACTTTTCAATTGTGTAAAACAAAGCGTGATTGTAGTTTGTGGAGATACTTAGGCAATGGAGAACAAAAGGTGGAAAGAGATAGAATTGCGTTTTTTGCGGAAGAATATAAAGAACTACCCTAGGAGAATGCAAGAACAAAAAAAAAAACAAACAAACAAACAAACAAACAAAAGCACGAAACTACTTTGAGTTGCTATTGGCATAAAAGGTTTGATCGAATCAGTGACTGTTTTTTCACATGTGCCAGAGACATATTATATGTCTCTGCATGTGCAGGCCAACAGAAGAAATTAGAAAGAAGTACCGAG
Organism: Modiolus philippinarum; assembly: GCA_002080025.1. NCBI lineage: Eukaryota > Metazoa > Mollusca > Bivalvia > Mytilida > Modiolidae > Modiolus > Modiolus philippinarum. The sequence goes on from MJUU01023312.1 coordinate 83,554, forward strand.
AAAGGCTTACTTCAACTATTGATTTGAGTATACAAATACATCATGAGCCACCACACCCTTGTCAATCAAACATGCAATTTTCTATCCAAGGCTATTCCATAGTCTAGCGTATCGTTTTTATTTCATAAAAACCATTATCGGATTAATATCATCCACTTATGTTAATAAAGTCCCCTCGTGTTTTCTAGTTTGTGGAAAAATACATGTTCTCAATTGAATATGAGTGACGGTGACACAGGTCAAAACATTTAATTGATTTTGCTTTTCTCTTGGTGGGGGGTATAAAAGTAAGTGGGATTCCACCCCCTGGTGGGAATTTTTACATGTATTTCTTTGAAATCTTAGTGGCTTCTTCAGTAGAATACATCTTGAGGTAGTCTGACATGGGCAAATTCCATAAAAGATAGGCATAAGTGCCTGGCATTTTTAACGCAGGTATAATTTGATCAGTTGCCTTGAAAACTGCTGGATGTAGAAATCCAAAACGATTCTTTATTTTACTGAATAATTTTTCTGTGCAGTTCATAAGTTACTTTTTAAGCATGGAAAATTTATGTATTGGTATAAGAAACTAGAGATGGGAGCAGTCGCAAACGACAGCTAATCCCCTCGCCCGCTGACAAGAAATAATAACCCTAGTATAATCTAAAGATGTATAAATGATCAAGGTACATCCGCTAAACATTAAAATCATTGATGTGTAACATGTAATTTCTCAAATATAAACATTAATGGAAACTTTAACCCAAGTCAGTCAAGTGTAAAATGTAGGTCAAAGTGACCCAATTATCATCTGAAGCTGCAACACTATCAAAGATGCATCCACTGACCAAAGATAATTGATGCACCATATGTAGTTTCTCAGATATGAACCGTAATGCGAACTATAATGGTAGTCATTGAAGCATAAAATGTAGGTCAGAGTGAGCCAACTATCATCTGAAGCAGCATCACTCTCCAAGACGCATCCACTGACCAAAGATGAATGATGTGCCACATGTAGTTTCTCAGATTATTTTACGCAAACTTTAACCTGAGGTGGGACGAAGGGACGGACACTCGGACGGGCGAGATGCTATATCCCCTCCCCAACTCCGTTGGGCGAGGGGATAAAAAGACATGAACAGTAATATTTTGGAAACTATCCAAAGAACTTCATTAGAACTTTGTCACTTGTGATTTTTTTTGGGTTCAAATGAAATTTAAATCCAATCTCCACTGAATAGCACCAGAATGCAATGTAATTTATGGTAGGATCCTAGGGGAAATGTATACAGTACCATATTTGTGTGTGAGGAATACAAGAGCTGTCGGCAAAGCCAGACTAATACCCCCTGCATCTGAATCTGAGTATGAAGGCATGGCATTTTGAAATTTTGACCTTCAACCACATAGTTATTGGTAAGTAAATTTAACAGAAAATAAAAGAAAATGTGTCCATGGGACACGGATGCCCCCGCCAGATATATATCGGCAAACAGGAAGTAGATGAGTTAAAGACTTGAAAAGGGGAGACACAGTACAACTCATCATACCAAAGCTACAGAACAAATATCAAATCATTACTACATACACAAGTTGAGAAATCGTTGATGAAAAATTTCCATATATGGCTATAATGGGAAAAATCCAAAGTTGTCATCAAACAGGAAGTAGATGAGTTACGGACTTGAAAAGGCTAGACAGGGTTCAAATCATCATACTAAAGCTTCAGACCAAATATCAAATTATTACTGCATACACAAGCTGAGAAATCCTTGACGAAAAATTTCAATATATGGCTATAATGGGAAAAAAATCATAGTTGTCGTCAAAAAGGAAGTAGATGAGTTACGGACTTCAAAAGGGGAGACACGGTAAAACTCATCATACTTAAGCTTCAGACCAAATATCAAATCATTACTGCATACACAAGCTGGGAAATCCTTGACGAAAAATATCAATATATGGCTATAATGGGAAAAAATCAAAGTTGTCGTCAAACAGAAAGTAGATGAGTTACGGACTTGAAAAGGGGAAACACGGTACAACTCATCATACTAAAGCTTCAGACCAAATATCAAATCATTACTGCATACACAAGCTGAGAAATCCATGACGAAAATTTTCGGACGTACGGACGGACGGACGTACGGACAAGGGTAAAACTTAATGCCCCTGTCGCCTAACGGTGGGGGCATAAAAAAAATCCTGTCATGAATGAAGTTGCATGCTTTATTCTCATCAGGTCATGTCTACTACTTCATATAAGGGTTATACATTAAATATGTAATAAGGTGGATACAAGGACAATTTAACCAAGCTCTGGACACAAATGAACAAGGATTTACTGTCATAAATGTCAAAGGTCAAAGTCAAGGTCACAGTGACCTACATTTAATACACCACACATAACCTTCCAATGATGCATCAACATACTAAGTTAATAATCCTAGGTGCAATGCTACATAAGTTCTGCTCCTTATACGACGTGCATACATTTTTTTCCCATCTTTAAAGTCAAGGTCACAGTTATCTTGTTTCATTAAAATCCTTCAAGTTGCACTTATGCAATTATCCCCTGGACATAACCAATAAAGTCAAATTATCTCCCCTTCCTGGTTCTAAACAATACCTACATTCCTTCATGCACATCTCTGTGTAGTGTCCTTCCTTTGTGTAAAGTTTCATCAAAATCCCTCAAGTGATTTATGAAGCACCTACAAGGTAATCTGTGCATATGTATCAACAAAAAGTCAGTCAGGTTATCTTCCCTACCTGGTTTCATCCAATGATTATCTTCCTTCATGTATACTTCCATACAGTGTTCTCCCTTTGTGTAAAGTTTCATAAAAATCCTTCATGTCCTTTAAGAGGAGTTGTGCTTACAAGAAGTGTGGACAGACGAATGAACAAACAGGGTGATCCCTATATACCCCCTAAACACTGTTTGTGGCAGCATAATGATGCACAAATTTTTTTGTCACTATTTGGTGTACAATTGTCAAACATTATGAACCATAAAGAAGTTCATTTTTGATTGCTGTGCTTCTGAACTTTAAGAAGTTCATTTTTGATTGCTGTGCTTCTGAACTTTATGAACCATAAAGAAGTTCATTTTTGATTGCTGTGATTCTGAACTTTATGAACCATAAAGAAGTTCATTTTTGATTGCTGTGCTTATGAACTTTATGAACCATAAAGAAGTTCATTTTTGATTGCTGTGCTTCTGAACTTTATGAACCATAAAGAAGTTCATTTTTGATTGCTGTGCTTCTTTTACACATTATTTTTGTTGTGTTGTCTTATTACTGTTTACTCCAATCTTTGTATCTATTATTTAAATATAGAATCCACAATCACATCGAGTGAGAAACGATATTTCTACACTAGAGATAGTTAAATTTTTAAATTTTCAAACGTGAGGCTTGCCGAGCGTTTAAAATATTTGAAAATTTAACTATCGAGAGTGTAGAAATGTCGTTTTTCACGAGATAGGGTTGTGGATTTTATTTCTCTAATGATTTTAAGGAGATTTTGGACAAAAACATGATCCCCTTTTCTGATGATCAGAAATAAATGTGTTCTTTGAGCGTGACGTCATCAGGCATGGTTGCCTTTTTTCATGACGTCACAATGGTAAAGTCAGAAAACGGCAAACATATTTGACGTCATAATTGAATTTAATCCAATCACTTGCCGAGAACAACATTCTCTCTAGAGAGGAGAACAGTATTTCCCTAACTGTTCAAGAAACATGAAAACGGAAGAGAAATTAGGGAATAAAAAAAAAACACACATGATAATTTGACAATTTTATTTAACTGGGTAGATAAATTATATAGAACTTGGCACTAAAAGTTGAGTAATAAGGACTTGGTCCAAAACACCTTCAAGTGCTATACTTGGTCCCAGGACTTGGTCCCTGTTTATGAATTCCTGGCAAAGCTACAACAGTTCAAAATCTAGAACTCTTGTCAAAGGCAATTGTTTTCTATCACATCTTGTTTTCAATATAAAATTTAAGCTCCTTAAAGCTGACAAGGAATGTACTAACAGTGGTAAAAAAGTATAGTTGATTCCAGCTATCTCTCAGTGATTTTAATACATTTTGTTGTCTAAAAACCTTAAATATTAATTTTGCTATTATGCTGAGAAACAACCAAATTGAAGTCAAAATTATTGTATGATCAAGATTTATACCTAAAATGTCCAGTGTCTTTATATATAAACTATTCCAATTTTTTGGAATTACATACAAATCTGACACAATTTAGCAATTTATAAAATACTTCTATTTCTCAAAGTTGTACAGATATATGAATTTGTATCTGACTAACAGTAATGGTATTTTTGAGAAAAAAATGCTTCATATCTAAAACCTCTGTTATCTCATTGGCTTAATCAACTTCAATATAACCAGAATCAACTTTACATGGAATGAATTAAGTATATACATATGTAAATACTCAAAGAATTCACATATCATCAAAATATCTGAAATCACAAAGGCAAGAACTGTTGAATTGTGGGTAAAATCAGTAATGGTTAATTAAAATTTTAGTGAAGGTACCAATGATGTAGCAATTTTTTGTTAGCAAATTCTAGAATCTTCACCCATCCTTTTCCCACAATGCATCATTAAATACATGTACATACATGTTACATGTACAAAATTTTAGATTGAGAGTTATTGCCATTCATGATCAGACATTTTTACAATAATAGAAATATCAGATTTAAATTTTGAAACTTACTCTAATAACAGTACATTTGGAAGTAAAAAAGTTAAAAATATCTTAGTAAGGGAAATATGGATTAAGGCATTACAAGAAAACATATCATGTTTCTATATTTCTATTTTGACTAGCTAATACATGTATATTTTGCTCTGTAGCCAACCCAAACCTACAGTCGAGTCAGATTCTGATGTAAATTCAGAGCTGTAGGCCAGGCTTTACTGTAAACTGGGAAAATTCAGCCGTGTTTTTTGCAGTATTCAAAATTAATTTTATGTTGCGCAGTCTTGAATTTGCTGTTGTGAGTAGAGTCACTAAATAACCAAATTGCATCAAAATACTTGCAAGTGATTTGTTTTCACACTTCATCCTTTAACACAGAAATAAAACTGCTGCCCAAATATCCCTGTTTACAGTAAAGTCTGACTCAAAATCACACACGAAGTTTGACTCTTACTCAAAACTATAGATGAGTTGAATTCTAGTCCGACTCAAAATCACACACCTACATGCAGCTTGACTCTTAATCAAAAACTATAGATGAGTTGAATTCTATACAATGGCAAGTTTACATTCCACACAATCTATGTTTTTTATAACATATCTTATACAAAACCACTTTAGACTTAGAAGTCTAATTAAATTCACTTAATAAGTTAAAAGTCTCAATAGAATAGTTCAGACATGCCTAAATTTTAAGAAAAGCATTGATGAGAGATTCATTTCAATAACTACAACCCTAATTACAGATAAAAATAATCATTTTTATACGAGGCACAGATGGGTTCCTTAGGATATTGAAAATCCAATCGGAAAAAAAGGTGATCAGTAGTATTATCACAGAAAAACAATACAACAAGTTATACAAATAATAATGCTTCCCATTTGATAATTAAAACTATTGGCTTTTCAGTAATTAATGTATAAGAAAGTTGGATATCTTTTTTACACAAACCATCCTCGGAATCATGTGGTATAGAAATAATAAGTTTCCTCTGAACCCTATCAACCATATACATTGTATTTAGTATAGAAAAAACCTTTTATCATTCAGGTAGAGATTTCAACGCTATAATGTTTTTGTTTTTGTATATGAACCAAAAGATTAAACCCAGTATCTTAACATGAAATAGAGGATAATATCATTATCAAATTTGTATTCACTCAAAAAATTATTTTTGTATATTCTTGGTACAATCTGGTGTCCAAATTAGATTGCGAGATGTGGTTATTGGCGAGATCTGGTCACTTAATAAAAGCCCTCCCCCAAAAAACTGTACCCTATTGAGTTTTCTATTAATGTTAAAACCAAGATGATTTGTTTACTGTAAAATGAATAACCAATTTGTTATAACAATATGTATATAAATAAATACAGAAATATGTACAGACTCTCAGAAAATTCTAATAGTAGATTTATTTTCAAATTTTCCACGACATAACTTTACATAAATGCATGAATAAACTAATCCTATTTTCACATTTTTTTTTACTTTGTAAAATGCACAATTCTTTGGTTTTCTATAAAAATCTATTTTAAAATTATAATATACAAATGAAACATCTAAAACTTAATCTCATACACTATGTAATTACTTCAATACATTATAATATTTTTTTCTTAATTAATTGCTTTCGGATATTTCTGACACCTACACAAGACAAAAGATATTTTCCTTATTTCCAAATAAAACATAATTTTATCACTGATTTGAACTTGGTGTCTACAAAAAATATTGAAGAAATATTAATTCTAGAAAAGGAAAATCTACGATTAGAAAATAAAAAACCCTGTATTTGATGGACAACCCTGTTATTTTGTGTGAAAATCTACAAACAGAACAACAACAAAAATAATAAACAAAACTATATAGCTATAAATAGCTGTTCTATACCCGCCTGTCCCCGAAATATATTTAATGGAATTTTTGGTGCCTGCTCGAGTGAATGTGTCTGTGTGTATGAAAATGTTTAATGAAAACAACTGGTGACAAATTCTAAAATATAGCACCTTTAGACTTAAAATTATACATAAACATTTAACAAAAATGTATACATTTAAACTAAAGTAACTTTAAATGAAACCTAGAATGTGTCTATGTGTGTCATTTTGAGTATTAAAACATTAAAACTTTTCTCAAAAAGACAGTAGTTACAAAACCAGGAATTTCAGAACCAAGAAAACGATATTTAGGTAGTTCAAATCATTTACTCCATATCCTTTCATTTTGTTAATTATGTAATTTAAACTCTGAACAGCATAAGTAACCCATTGTATATTGAACAGGGGAATTATTCTATTTCGAAAAGCCACAGAGTTAATTTTTTAATTCTTTTCAACAAAGTTAAACTTTCAACAGCCATAAATATTCATTTTACCCTAATGGGCTAGATATGTTTCATCTTATCATGAAAATCCAAAATTCTATAAAAATTACGTATAAAATGGCTCAGCAGTTCAAACACTAAGCTAGAGGTATTTATTACATATAAATATGTAAAACAAAGAAACTTTCACATGCTTAACGACTAAACCGAATAATTCAATCGTTTTATTCCTCATTATGATCACACCATCATCTGATACAGAGAGGGCTTGAATCATTCGAGTTACTTAACCACCAAAAATAGAACTATCATCATCATAAATCATTTGATAATAACAACAATGAAGTCACCAGATGGACTTCTAAATTTGGAAAGAGCATATTGACTGAGGACTCAGCCCATGGTCAATATACTATTAAAATCAGTTGATAAGTCCATCTATTGGCTGAACTTGTGGATATTATACATTTCTACAATTTCTTTTCCTTTGCCAAATTCAGATGATTAGTGTATAAAATATATTGTAAACTTGATGTCAATAAACAAACAAGATACTCTGTAAAATTTCAGAATATCTTGACCAAATAGTAACAACTTGAAACAAGTGTATTGCAATATGACATACATGCACATAATTTTATCTTCAAAATTAAAATTGATATAAACTCTATAACTACTGTTCTTCAAAATATAAAACTAACTGTGTATTTATATAATACTATGGTGCTGTATACTGTTAAAATCTATACAAGTCAAAATTTTAGTCGTTGTCTTAATAAAACAAAATTTAGATAAATTTTATCTACCTTCATTAGGACATAGTCACACCAATACATCATGTTTACCATTGTTTATTGATAGATCTTATATTATAAACTTACATGCAAGGCTTTAACTTGACATTATTTACTTTATGTATTAATTGCTTGGCAAAAACCTCCGAGAACAAAAACTAGCAGGATACTGTAAGCACCTGCCAATTCAAACTTTGAAATGAAAGGGAACTGGTCAATGTATTTGTAGTGATAGAATAAAAAGGACAGCATGAAGTTGTAAAATATCTAAAAGCTTCATTGTATTTAAATAATCCACTTCTCATTAAAAGTCTGATTTTAACTCAAATCATTTTCACAATCTGAGCTAATAATTTTTTTCTTTAGAAATTTGAATTAATTTTTCCTTTTGCCAATTTTTATTAATGACACAAATAAGCACAGAAAATCTTTTAAAACAAAATAATCGCTATTTCATGACCTATGATCAAGGTACCATTTCATAAAGTGATCACTAAATTAACATGAACATTGTTCCATATATTTACTATAACGTGCATTTTAATTTAGATATCGCTTTTTGAAAAGGTACCTGATGTTTTCAGGTGAAATATACACCTTCATAGTTTACAGAACACCACATTGGTAGAATGTGTAGCACTTGGTCCCACTTATATACATTAAATAACTTAAAACATAACAATAAATAGTCTCCATATCTATACACCATTAAAACAAGTAACATTTTTATTTCCCTTTTTTAACCAATAACAACCTTTCCGTCCAGAACAAAAACAAGACTCTCGCATCCTCAGTTATTCAACAAAAATATCCCTCCACATTCATAATCCGTGTGATCATCACATCTACTTACATATGTGATGGACACATTTTTACCCACATTTCACACATTTATACCCATGCTGTATACACCCAGATGTGCTGTTATACACATATGTACACATGCTGTACATACCGACATATGTACTGTACCTAATTCCTTATATTCATCTGTACACATGTGCTGTCGATACACATGATGTTCATACAAACATGTAGCCGTCGATACACATGATTTTCATATAAACACATGTGCTGTCGATACACATGATGTTCATACAAACATGTGTGCTGTCGATACACACGGTGTTCACATAAACACACGTGCTTTCTTTAAACATGGTGTTCATATAAATACATGTGCTTTCTATAATAAAGGGCTACGCCGAGCGCAGCATGATACGACCGCAGCATGTCGACCACTGAAATTTCAACAAAAGTAGTTTAAAGTGAATGTGGACACAGTAAAGAGCTTGACACAATAATTAGATGGACACAAAAAAAAGCTAGACACAGTTATTAGCTAGAAACAAAATAGGGAATAAATAAACCCTTTTGATTACTTACTGATAAAAAA
>MJUU01023312.1:103813-116972 GCA_002080025.1 Modiolus philippinarum
TATATATTTCTTCTGATATTTCCTATATTTATATATTTCAAACCAGACAACATACCCTTTAAGGCTGCACATCCGTACCTACCAATATAGAGGGGGTTACCCCCTCCCCTACCCTGCATCTACCAAATAGTTTTAATTTTAACTACAATGTTGTTCCAGACAGCATTCTTTCTATACCTGTTACTAGGTGATCAATGTATTAAAATAGAAAACTGTATTACATTTTTCTGTTAATCATATTAATTTTGAGAAAAAAACTGTTTTACTTAAGAACTTGAAAATGAAATATCTCTTCAATATACTAGTATCTTGTACAATTACTAAACTTCAGAAAAAATTAAAGGTTTATTTTTATTCTCACCTCCATCCTGTGTATATTTTTGTTTGAGATCAAATTAAGCAACTAATTGATTAATATACTAGTTTGATTTTATCAATATTTATCAATAAATAAACTGGACATCAAAACAAACCCAGTTTAACATTCAAAAAGAAAATGAACTTGCCACATGTTGATTTGTTAGTAGGAAATAAAGTTTACAAACCACACTTGTTTAGCTGCTTAGCTGATTAATCCTGTTTTTTTTTCTTATTGCATGTTACCATTTCTTTTTTTTAATTGTTCATATTTTGGGGGAATAAATAACCACCCTTATTTGAACAGTAAATGACACAACTACAGGTGAAAGGGATGTTTTATGTTTACAATATTTCAGGGCAGGGTGCTGATATGGACCTGATTAGATGCAGCGCCATCTGTATTTATTATCAGGGGTAATAATTGACTTTGGTTTCTCATTCCATTAACAATGCTCTTTCCATTTAGGGTACCAATTCGAAATCGTAGATTTATAAAATTTCACCTTACTACATCCTTAAGGGTGCAATAATTATTTTCTAGAATCTGTTAACATAGGATCTATTGATATAAATTCTATCAAATTCCAGAGATTTTCAAGGATATTTCCAGCTTCACGTGTCTTTTAAAATTGAAGATCTTTTCCAGGCCCTTGAAGTCCAAAATGAAATTCAAGGTTTTTTTTCAAGTTTTCCGAGATGCATGGCAACCCTGCTTTAAGGTGTATGTTGTTTGCAACAGATATCCGAACTTTCTCCATCGAAATGTAAATTTGCATAGATTTCTCATTTTCTTGATGTACATGCATAAATAACTAATGTACATGTATTTCAGCAACACTACAAATTTTCATCATCTGTATGAAACAGATCATCGCTATCATCAGTATCTACTATAAGTCGCAAGGATACAGCGACACTACAAATTTTCATCATCCGTATCAAATAGATCGTCGCTATCATCAGTATCCACTATAAGCGGCCATGATATAGATCTGTGTAGACCACTGTACCTGTGTTTTATAGTTTTAACTTCCTTCCCGTCGGTCTGTTTAGATAATGGTGCACTCTGCATGCGAAGTTCTCTGTGACTGTTTAGACCATTCGGAGGACCCCACTACAATATGTACATCAAAACAGCATTAACACAGCTCCAAAGACTATTTAATATGACAAGTGATTTCATCCTGATAATAGTTAAATTATTAAATCCTATCAGTCAATCATCTGATTATTTATTAAACTATAATACTGTTAAAGTACTGTTATTTGTGGACTTCAGTTTTTCAAGTTTCTGAAAAATCAATAAAAGCACTGTTAATTTTAGAAATTTTCTAAAACTAAGAGGCAAATCTCTGTCCTTGGCTAGAATTGGCCTTGCTTTGAGCCCTTTTGTTCTCTATCAAACATGTACCTGTATGTTTTAATTTTTCTGCACTAGTGAGACATAAAGTGTTGAAATCTGCAGATACAAATTAACTTCAGTATTGGTATTTTCATTTTTGTTATAATTACAATACTGACAATTTTCAGACCCTGTACCACCTTGAGTCAATCAATTATCACATTCAGATACAGTTTAAAGTAAATACATGTACATGTACTATAATATGTTCAGCTTAAAGGAATATCTGAGATTTGCATTATCGATCACTTCCTTTACTTTTATCCTGCAATGGTGGTATTTACTAGACGAATACGACCCTACGAATATTTTTATTCGTATTCGTAGGGTAGAATGGTAACCGGTCCATGATTTTGAACAAAGAAAAGACATTGGGACTGGTTTGAAAACCTTGAATACTTTGACGTCACACTGTAAATTCTTCCATTACGTTAGGGATTTTACCATAAAAGGTAATCAACGATTACAAAGTTCGCCTCGTTATGGCACATGGACAAAGAAACCCTATTTGGCCAGGGTGCTCATTTACTATACCTTATGCATGTATACAAAGGCTAGAAGATCTTACCATGTACAGTAACCGAGACCTGAATTCGGACATAAACGGTAAAGTGACCTAATTTTGCTTGGATGCTGACCTACCCGTAAAGATGCATGCACATGCAAGGTTAGATGATCCTACCATGTACAGTTACTTAGATATGAACTCGAACATAACTTGAATGTAAGTCCATCATGCGGAAAATATAGGTCAAAGTGACCTAATTTTGCTGGATGCTGACCTACCCCCAAAGATGTATGCACATGCAAGGTTAGATGATCCTACCATGTACGGTTACTTAGATCTGAACTCAGACATAAACTTGAATGTAAGTCGATCATGCGGAAAATATAGGTCAAAGTGACCTAATTTTGCCTGGATGCTGACCTACCCCCAAAGATGCATGCACATGCAAGGTTAGATGATCTTACCATGTAAAGTTACTTAGATCTGAACTCAGACGTAAACTTGAATGTAAGTCAATCATACGGAAAATATAGGTCAAAGTGACCTAATTTTGCCTGGATGCTGACCTACCCCCAAAGATGCATGCACATGCAAGGTTAGATGATCCTACCATGTACAGTTACTGAGATATCAACTCATACCTAAAATTAAATGAAAGCCAGCCAAGTGGAAAATATAGGTCAAAGAGACCTCATTTTCCTGGAGGCTGTGAGTTAGCCCAAGATGCATCTGTACACAAAGTTTGATGACCCTACCCTTCATAGTTACTAAGATATATACCTTAATGCGGACGCGGACGTGGACACGGACGCCAGGGGTACTCCAATAGTCCCCCTCAACTTCGTTGAGGCGAACTAAAAATGGCTGAAGTTGTTTACTTTCTTCCGCTTCATTAAGGGCTATTCCAGACAAATTTACCACCCGGGGGGGAGCGCCAGTTTTATTTTTTTCTCTCATGGTCCTGGGGGTCAGCCTGATGTGATACCATTGACTAATGGTAGAAATAATTTTTTTTTTTATTGGTGGTGGGGTCCAAAATATATGGCATTCCCCCTTGGGAGGTAGATTTAAATGGAATAGCCCTAAGAAAATGCATTTTTAAATGGGGTTTGTAATCGTGCACTAGCTTAAGACACTAGTGCTTTTGTCGGGCAAAGAATGACAGTGATTGTAAGAGCACTTTGCCAGTTTAATTAATGTTTGTTGACAATCCCACACCCATGACCAATGAAGACATGGATGTAGCGTTGCTTGACAATAAGCAAAGAATTCCGCTTAAACCGGTGCTAGGGGTCGTCTTGAACTTACTATGAGGTATGAGCAAAGCTCATTGTTGAAGGCCTCATGGTGACTTCAATATGAAGAAAAACAATAAAAGTGTTGTTCCTTTGCTTGTTTTTACCATGCATTTGTAGAGACTTTGTCTCATGTGCATTTACTCCATATCCTTTTATTCACCATTAACTGATGGTAGGATAAAAACAATATATATATATACATTGTCAGAAATATAAAATTTATTTGTACTCACTGCGAAACAGGCGAGAAATGCTCAGTAAACCTCACATTTCTACCTGTTTCTAAAGTTCGTCAAATAAATTATATATTTTCCAACAATGTACATAGATTGTATATATATTGTATATTTAAAGGTTCTCCAGAAATATGTGTCAATAATTTTGTACCTTATTTTTTTACTTTTTAAATTAAAATACACATAGAAATCCGTGTATGCCCTATAATGCTCGAACAACATTTTTTTTTTCATTGAAGGAGTTCAATACAACTTTTTTACATTATATATATACATGACAACAAACCTGATGATGAGAACTAGATGTAGGATTTTCTAAATGGATTCCATCTTCACAGAATGTCTCTAGTAGAAGGATTCCTGTAATAAAATAAAATTAAATTCAATATTCTTATTACATACATAAATTGTTATGAAATAAATAACAATACAAGTGAGGACCCAAATAGATGTCTCGCCCGTTCCTACTTGGTCACAAAATTGATGTTTAAACTCAAACTGCCTAAATCAGAAAACTTAACATGTTCGCTAGATTGTGAAATTACATTAACTGACAAAAGCAATACAGCAGACTGTCATGTATCACCCAAAACAAAATGCCAAATATCAGTGACCTACCACTGCTAGTTACTGAAAAACCAAACAAGTTCACTAGACCGTGAAAATGAGGTCAAGGGCTAAATCCAAATAGCAGGCTGTCATCATCCATCTAAGACAATCCCACATACCAAATATTGAATTTACATTAAAAGATACTAGGAAACTTAACATGATCACGGACCATAAAATTGAGGTCATAGACAAAAGCCATATAGCAGACTGTCATGTTCTACTCAAGACCAACTTATATACCAAATATCATTGACCTACCACTTATAGTTACTAAGAAAGTGACCTAATCACAAAAACTTAACATGAAAGCCGCCGCTGCCTAACATACTTTGTACGCATATGTCTGGCTTTCCACGCCTTTCGTCGCGGGCGAGACAATAAAATCTTTAAAAACATGTTCAGGAAATATAGATAATTCTAAGCATGTACATCTTTCCCATATGTACTGAAATTAAATGACTAATGAGTTGGTGTTAAAAATTAATCAATGCATTGAGTATGTAATTATATAAGAAAATCATTGGTTTGCAGGATATTGTAAACCGACTTATTTTTCGAGAATACTTTATTTTGTGTTTTGCCCCTGCCTGTGAACTTCACAGTGACTTATTTTCACAATTTGATTTTTCTGTTGATCCATTTATATAGAGTTTGGAAATATATGCAACTATTTTTTTGCAATATTTTCAAGCTTGCAAAGATTGCAAAAATAAATTGCTAGAGAAATATATTGTTTAGCAGTTTTTTAGATGAAATGCAGCAATTTTTCTTCTCCGTTGTTTTCATCTTTCTAAAAAATAATTGTCATCATTCTACACACTATGTCCTCATTATACACACTATGTCAACATTAAACACACTATGTCCTCATTATACACACTATGTCATCATTATACACACTATGTCCTCATTATACACACTATGTCCTCATTATACACACTATGTCATCATTATACACCATTATACACACTATGTCATCAGTATACACACTATGTCCTCATTATACGCACTATGTCATCATTATACACACTATGTCATCATTATACACACTATGTCATCATTATACACACTATGTCATCATTATACACACTATGTCATCCTTATACACACTATGTCCTCATTATACACACTATGTCCTCATTATACACACTATGTCAACATTATACACACTATGTCAACATTATACACACTATTTCCTCATTGTTTTATTTTTTGGGCAGACTTGAGAAAATTTGTATTTGAAGTCACAAATTTCAGATGGATAGTTTGATATACACTACTTTAATTGCACTTGTCCAAGGGTTTAAAGTAATTATGTTCCAAAATGTTTTTTTATGTTCTGAGAGGCGCATATGTTGTTTTTGGTACATTGTGTATGCACTAGTAAAACACAATAAAAAACAATGTATTACGATATAAAAGTCCTTAAAACTCAAAATTAAAAAAAGTGATCCAAATAAAATTGATTGGCATGAATTTGCTACATCATACATATAAATTCTTTCTTGAAAAAATACATAAATATACACACTAACAGACAGACTAGATTAAAAGAAATGATCCTATGTTACATATACATTCCTCCACAAAATGCCCGTTTATCAGCTACTAAAAAGCTGTTTTAACATTAGAGTGAATGAGGATATAAGGTTTCACACCTGGCGTTAAGTGGTAGACAATATAGGACAACAACAATCTAAAATCAAATAACAAAATAATCACAAACCTTTCTGTTCCATTCTGTTATATCTTTGTACCCATTGGTCTAACAATAAGTTGTAATATCTGGCCGATTCAAAGAATCGTAAATACTTGTGTGTGCTTGGAGTGGGGAATACCCTCTGGAATCCTCCTTTCCGACTATCCTCATCTATACTCTCGATTAAAATTCTAATATCATCTGGAGTTAAAATATCTAACATCGTTTGTAGAGCTTGCTGTAAAAGATTAAGTCATGTCAAATTCAAATTTTTTATTTCATATTATCCATGGCCCATTGTTTTGATAAATAAAACTCATAATTTTAAAATTTTAAACCCCTGAGGGCTATTCCATTTAAAATTCTAATTAGGGGTGGAACACCAGTGCATTTTTTTTTCTGTTTGTGGTGGGTAAATTTCCATTGTGTCTTAATAGTTCATTATAATTTTTTTTTCTTGGAGGAGGGGGGGGGCATAAAAATAAGGATTACATCATTTAAATCTACCATCCAGGGGGGAACGCCATATATATTAGACCCCACCACCAATAGAAAAAATATTATTTCTACCATTAGTCAACATCAGGCTGACCCCCAGGACCAAGAGAAACTAGAAGTGGGAGCAGTCACAAACGACAGCTAATCCCCTCGCCCGCTGTTAAGAAATAATAACCCTTATATAATATAAAGATGTAAAGATGAATGTAGAAGGTACATCCACTTAACAGTAAGATCATTATGTGTAACGTGTAGTATCTCAGATATAAACATTAATAGAAACTTTAACCAAAGTCAGTCAAGTGTAAAATGTAGGTCAAAGTGACCCAATTATCATCTGAAGTTGCAAGACTCTCAAGACGCATCCACTGACCACAGATGATTGATGTAACACATAGGGTATCTCATACATGAACATTAATGCAAACTTTAACCGGAGTCATTGAAGCATGAAATGTAGGTCAGTGACCAAATCAGCATCCGAAGCAGCATCACTCTCCAAGACGCATCTACTGACCAAAGATGACTGATGAGCCACATGTAGTTTCTCAGATATGAACCTTAACACAGACTTTAACCAGAGTCACTGAAGCATAAAATGTAGGTCAGAGTGACCTTATTATCATCTCAAGCAGCATCACTCCCCAAGACGCATCTACTGACCAAAAATGATTGATGTGCCACCTGTAGTTTCTCAGATATGAACCTTAACGCAAACTTTAACCCGAGTCATTGAAGCATGCAATGTAGGTCAGAGTGACCAAATCATCATCCAAAGCAGCATCACTCTCCAAGATGCATCTAATGACCAAAGATGATTGATGTGCCACATGTAGTTTCTCAGATATGAACCTTAACACAAACTTTAACCGCAGTCATTGAAGCATGAAATGTAGGTCAGAGTGACCCAATTATCATCCGAAGCAGCATCACTCTCCAAGGCGCAGCTACTGACCAAAGATGATTGATGTGCCACATGTAGTTCCTCAGATAGGAACCTTAACGCAAACTTTAACCTAAGGTGGGACGAACGGACAGACGGGCGAGATGCTATATCCCCTCCCCAACTTCGTTGGGCGAGGGGATAAAAAATAAAACTGGCGTTCCCCCCTGGGTAATAAATTTTTCTGGAATAGCCCCAAGTAGTATTCCACCCCACAGTGGAATTTTTACTAGAATAGCCCTGACTGTAGACATAGGATAAAATAGATTCTATATATCCTAAAGAATATTTTTCCTTGTGTATGTGCTTTGGGAGAGAAGTAAATGGCTTCCAATCAAAAACCATTTTTTATATGAGAAATTATTTTCAAAATAAAATTTTGAAATGAAAACATACTTTCATAATTATTTTGACAAACATCTACACCAAGCGAAAAATGGATTTTTTTTTGGGGTGCAAACTTAGAAATGTTGTCATATTTATCTAAATTCCAACAGAAATATACATAAAGAGTATAAAACTCACATCATCCTGGTATCTCTGGCAGTAGTAGGCATGCTTCGCTCTCTCATCAGGGGACATTTGTTGTGTAAACAGTCTCTTGTCCATACAGTAGTCGTTGGGTGGGTGATATGAACTGAAGAGAGATCATTATATCATTTTCAATATACATGTAATATTATTCATTTGAAGAATAAGGCCATATTGTGACTTCAGGATGAAGAACAACAATAAAAGCGTTGTTCCATTGCTTGGTTTAATCATGTATTTGTAGACACTTTGTCTCATGTGTATTTACTCTATATCCTTTCATTGTTTATTTTATTAAACACACAAGTCCTTTAAAAGATCAATTGTTTTAGTATTTCATCTGTATCTTAACAGTCAACAATAACTGTGAAGAAGTCCATGCCGTGTTAGCGCTAAAGGTCGCCACACTCGCCAGGGGCGAATGATTGTTCCATGTGGCGATTAAAAAACTCTGTCTAATCGCCACTTTGGCGAATGAGAAAAATCAATATACTGTACTCGGAGATATCATGATATGAATGGAAAACTTCCTTCCAAAAAACGTTTTTATGACCAGATCAGAAGATGAAAATAAAACTTAAATTGAAACCAATGACGGGTATTTCGGCATCCATTTTCCGGAATAGATAACGTTGAAGTAGTACAGTTCCGGTTTTTCAAGTCCGTTTCCGTCGTTCTTTCTTTTTATTATCGTACTTTTGTTTACCTGATTCATGGCGGACATGAAACTCGGCGATGACTTCTTGAAATATTAAAATAATAAAAGTTTTAAACCAGTGAAAATTCAATCGCGAGTGTGTTAAAATATATATGTTACAGGAGAGCATGATTCTTATCATCAAAGTGACTTTGCCACTTCACGAATTGAATCCTAGAGTGAGACCTGCCGGACCGCATTCACTCTGGCTAGCGCAGGTGAACTGAAGAATCAATCCATTAGCTCAATCAACCATTTTGCTATTGAAATCAGTTTCTACAACTTTAGTAGGCTTCCTCTCACAAGTAATTTAAATGTATGACTAGAATTGACGAAATTGACAGTATCCCTACGATGTTGAGGAAATATTGTGAATTAATTTCATTTTTTGCATTTTTAAAACAAAAATGTCAAATGTTCTTTGTGGCGAATGAAACCTCAGTGTGGCTAATTATAATTTGCACCAATTAGCCACTTTGGCTAAAGGAAATTTTGGCCTACCGCTAACACAGCCATGGTATATATAGACAACATTGAACAGGAAAGTTGATTCACGACATTTTCTATTTCAGTTTCAAAACAAATGTTTTTTTAAAATCTTATTGTTTTCATAAAGTTTGTGGTCAAGCCTGAAGACAATATCTTGGTAAAACTGTGGTCTCATTGTGTTTTCATGATAAAAATTGTATAATTCAAATAGGCAAAGAAGTTGTTCTTTAATCTCAACAAGTTGTGTCCATACGGAAGATGCATTTCCATGAAAATTTATGATGTCTAATAAAGGTAATTTGAGCCTCACAAATGCAAACGGGAAACATTTTTCAATTGCAAGATTTTGCTGAGTACTAATAATCACATCAATAGAAATGCAGATCCTAGTTACCATGGATACCTCTTGTTGACTTACCTGAACTCTGTAGCACTAGTACCCGCAGCACTGCTGTGTGATACATCATTTTTATCTGGCAGTCGGAACCCAGCAATATTAAATAAATCTTTTATCATATGTCCTTTAATATTAATGTCTAGCTGGGAGTTTGAATGGAGACTGAAAATATAAAAATATACAATGACTATAATATCCACTATAAAAGATTCTACCCACAAACCTAATATAGAATATTTATACTAAAACTAGTCCGAGATTCTGATTATCGCAAAATATCCAACGAATGATCGAATAACGCAGTAATTCACGAATGCGTGCAGCGCATGAGTGAATTACAGCATTTTTCGATCATGAGTTGAATATTTTCGATAATCAGAATCTGGGATTAGTTATTGTTTTTATTATATAGATCTTCTCACATATACAGAAGTTTAATTTCAGATTCATTGCATGAACTACGTTTTCTATGTTAATCCGCTGCGATGTTTACTTAACAACAACGTTGACAACGTCCATTGTGACGTCACTTCCAAGAGTGAAATTATGGAAAATAATTTCACAGTTAATTATCACTTTTATTTCACTGAGAAATTTCAATCTTTCACCTCAATCTATATAATAAATTAAATTATTTCATCCAATAAAAGTTTAGTAGTAAGTCTTCCAAGGAAAACATGAGTTGCCTGCGTAATAACACAAAAAATATTCAAGTTCTGTCAAACAGAGAGATGGAATGCCAGAGATCCCAGACCCTCTTACACAGTAAAGGTCCCCATATGTGATTCCAGCAAAAAAACTAGACAGAAATTTTCAAGACTCGAAAAATGGTCTAAGTTCCGTAAAACAAAATTCTGTTACATGAAGGTCCGTATAGGTACTTCATACTAAATTTCAAAATCTGGAATATGTTTTCCTGAGAAAAATGTGACAGAAATTTTTTGTGACCGTGATCAGCAAAAAACATTTAAGTTCCATCAAACAGGAAGTGGGCATGCAAGAGTTTCCAATTTCTATTCCATGGTACAGGTCCCAATACTAATTACAGAAAGTTGGGATTTGTGGTTCTTGAAAAAAAAAAGTGACAGAAATTTTCAAATGTGTTATAAATTTTCAAGATATAAAATATATTCAAGTTCTGTATAACAGGAAGTAGGCATATGAGAGATCCCAAATTCTATGACACAGTATAGGTCCCCATAATGATACTCCATGCCAAATTTCAGAAGGCTGAGATTTGTGGTTCTTGAGAATATTGAATCTCTTTATTTTGAAACAGGATGGGAAATCTTACAGTCACGCAGAGATCGGAGAAAACTTTTTTATAAAATTCCAAGTGGAAATTGTCCATTATGCTTGACGGATTGTCTTATCCCTTTTCAAAATGAAATAAATATAAATCTAAGAATACAAAGGGTTCCTAGAACAAGGTTACAGTTGTATGCTAACTCCTTTTTCCCTTCAGCTATTCATGATTGGAATAACTTGAGCGAACAGATTAGAACATCACCAACCACTCACCACTTTAAACTAGAGAATGTGTCTGTAAGACACGGATGCCCCGCCAATAAATTTATCGCAACAGATTAACTCAAGTAAATCATTCATAAAATTAGTTCCCCGTCACTGAATTGTGAGGAAATCAAAAATTTAACCAAAGTCATTCAACCATAAAATGTAGGTCATGGTCACCCAATTGTTGGTGAAATGCACAGATCTCTTTTAGCTGAATGTTACAGTGAAATATTATGATGCTACAATTCATAATAGTTGGGAAATAGACTTAAACACATAACTTAACCAAAGTCACTGAAGCGTAAAATGTAGGTCAAAGCCACCTAATTGTCAATGATTTGGGTAGTACTCCTCAAGGCAATTATTTTGATGAAATATCATTGTCCTATAATGTGTGGTTGTTGAGAAATGGACTTTAACGCAAATTTTAACCAAAGTCACTGAAGTGTAAAATGTAGGTCAATGCCACCTAATTATTCATGATTTGGGTAGTACTCATCAAGGCAATTAATTTGATGAAACATCATTGTCCTATAATGTGTAGTTGTTGAGAAATGGACTTAAACGCAAAACTTAACCAAAGTCACTGAAGCATAAAATGTAGGTCAAAGCCACCTAATTGTCAATGATTTGGGTAGTACTCATCAAGGCAATTNGAAACATCATTGTCCTATAATGTGTAGTTGTTGAGAAATGAACTTCAACACAAAACTTAACCAGGGTCACTCAACCATGAAATATAGGTGAAAGTATCAAACTGCCTAGTGAACTATGTAGTACTATCCAAGATCTACCTACTGGTCTACTATAATTATTCTATACCTAACAGTTTCTGAGAAATGGACTTAATTGCAAAGCTTAACCGGACGTACGGAAGGACGGACAAGAGTAACACTATATGCCCCTTCCACATTCGTGGGCGGGGCATAAAAATGATAGACGCTCAAAATTTAACGAAACCACCAAAATTCTATTTATCGGGTGACAGATTCTTGAATGTACTGCATACAATAATACATCATAGATCTAGTAATACAAATGCTGATTTATTCAGAGCTAATCTTGTACATGACCCAAGTTGTCTATGTGGACATGTTCTTGAAGATGCTATTCATTTTTTCTTAGAATGCCCATTTACATAGGACCTCGTGCCAAACTGTTTAGAAAATTGACTGTTACAGAAATTGATATAGAAACATTACTTTTTGGCAGTGAAACTCTTTCTGAAGAACAAAACATCTGTTTACATGTATTTCTATTTGTTCAACAATTTATAAAGAAATTTAATGGTTTCACAAGATGATCACAAACATTTCTTTTTTTCCCTCTTTGTTTCTAATTATTATTATCATATGCATTGTAATTTCTTCTAAGATTAAACTTATGCATGTAGTATATATTGCAAGATTTAGAATTATTAATGTAAATATTATTCCCTGACGCATGCAATTATACTATATCATCATGATCATTGTATTATATGGAAAGGATTTGTTTAAGTTGTAATAGCTTGTATCATCCATTTGTTAAAAGTATTTATCAATAAAATAAGTTTAATCTGAGAATAATATGACAGAAATTTTTTGTAATGCCAATGACGACATCGACGAAGCAAGACAACGGATAGTGATCCCTATATGTCACTACTGTGTGAACGCAGGCGACACAACAATTATGTCTTGTGTAACTTCAAAGTAAACAGAAATAAAAATCAGAAAACGAACCAAAGGTGCGAAAGCCAAGTTGCAAACGTTTGCTATTTTCACAAGTACATCATCGGATATGCAAATAGTTGCATATAAGCATATAAATTCTTTTATTTCAATCAGATGATTTATAATGGAACTTTTGAGGATGTTTGACTTTGTCCTACCTTGACTAAAAATTTGGCAGAGGTTATAATCTAGGTGATACATACTGCTGATAACTGCATGAAGTCAATACATTCCAAGTCCCTTTCCAAAAAAAAAAAAA
>MJUU01023312.1:118630-133395 GCA_002080025.1 Modiolus philippinarum
ATATTTCTGAAATTGTGAAGAAATATATGAAGCAGATTTTTTTTTCAAAGATTCAGTGTTCTGGTTTGGTTTCCATGGTAACTGAAATCTCCACTATCCATTGCAACCCATTTCAGACCACCATTCAAAAAAATTTGGGCAGGGGTTCCCCTTATAATCAAGTTTATACATATTGCTGAAATCAAAACATTCCAAGTCCCTTTCAAAATAAAAATTTGGCAGGGGTTCCCCTTGTAATCTAGTTATACATGTTTCTAAAATTGTGAAGAAAAATATGTAGCACAATACTGTTTTTCTCAGATTCAGTGTTCTGGTTTGGTTTCCATGGCAACTGAAAGCTCCACTATCCATTAAAACCCATTTCAGACCACAATTCAAAAAAAATTTGGACAGGGGTTCCCCTTATAATCTAGGTAATATGTATTGCTGAAATCAAAACATTCCGAGAATCCCCCCCCTCCTTTTTCATAAAAAAAAATTTGTCAGGGGTCCCTCTTTAATCTAATTTATAATGCTACAGAAAATATGTAGCAGAACACTTATTTTTTAAAGATTCAGTGTTCTGGTTCGTTTCCATGGCAACTGAAAGCTCCACTATCCATTACAACCCATTTCAGACCACCATTTAAAAAAAATTTGAGCAGTGGTTCCCCTTATAATTCAGGTAATAGTATAGCTGAAATCAATGATTAACAAAAAAATCAGAATACACAAATGTATTTTTTTTATCTAAGATTTTATTTCTACTGGACATTGCAAAGGACTTTTAGTAATATTGAATACTTCATCACATTAAATTAATTACCTCCCTTAATTTATTACCCCCCCTTTTTTTATTTTGACTTTTCTATATATTCTCTTTTTTTTACATTATTGTCATCCAAAAAAAGTGTGTTGAAGAATATAATTAGAACTTTGAAATGAATTTGCATCTTAAAGCAATATAAAAACTCCTTTTTTATGAACAATAAAACTTTTGTTTTTTTAGTTATTTTGTTATCAAATAATACCAAACCTGTGATTTTAGGCTTTATTGAAATGTTTAATTTTGGTTACATTTTTTGAAGTTGTGACCTTGACCTTTGTCGCACAAACCTCAAAATCGATAGGGTTCCTCCTCTGATCATAACTCATGTCTATGCCAAGTTTCATTTGGATGTATAATGTGGTTATGGAGATATTGTGTGGAAACGGATAAGTCAAATTTTTGTTCTATTTTTTAAAAAGTTGTGACCTTGACCAGTGAAAATGAAATACCGTCGGACCGACAGACATGTCAAATAAAATTGGCACCGGTCCGGTAAAAATTTCTATTTTACCGGTCCTTATGTCCGGTAATATTTTGGCTCATACATAAGGAAAATTCTGTGTCTGAGAAGTAAATCTTTGTGCATGACTTTTAAGTAGTATAACTCCATGTATTCCTGGTTGTATTTTAATCTAAAATGTGAGATCTTTTGATCAATTGTCTGATTTTCAGTTTATTTATCGAGGGCACAATAGTGTAGGGGAAAGAAACTTGCACAAGATGTTAAGTTGCCATATATGGTATTTATAAGCCTCTTTCAACTGGAGCACCGCCAACAGAGGGGATAAATGCAGATTTACTTCTGAAAAGAGGTTTGTTAGTCAAAAAGAATACAGGTCATATATGCCAAAAACATTTTTCTTTGATAGGAAGCATTTCTTATAGTTAATTAAAATTATACTTTGTTTCATCTCCCAAATGAAAAAAACATGAATCTTTAGGGAAAGAATTTTCTTCTTTTTTTTTTTTGTACATAACCACATGATACATTGTATTAAACTTGGATGATTTTTTGATGCATCTTGCTACATCTTGGACTTTTTTTAAAGCCTTTTATTCTTGGACAAAGAGTCATAGTACAGAAAGGTACAGTCATATCATAAAGGCCAGAAGCATTGCAGGACATTCCATCATGCAAATAAGAAAAGGCTGTCAGACTGAACATAAATCTACAGAACCTACTGTATCAGAACATGTTGCAGATGTCAATTATTTACCTGACATTCGTCCTGTTGGCTGAAAAATTTTTGCCAGACCGACTGAAGTTTTGTCTGATATATCCTTCAGTCAGGCAGTTTTCGATGTGTCTAATGGTAAAATTTTTGTAACATCATTATGACCTTCAGTACAAATGTACTATCAAAAGAAGAAACAAGGGATTAAAGTGCACAATTTACCGGACAACACTTTTTTTGGTTCAGCCTAGAAAATGCATACTTTACTTGTCTGAAGGGAAAAGTGTCATCCCATGTTAATTTCACTTCTTTTCTAGTTATTTAACTTCCATTGACATAAAACCAGAACACAGAAGTTTCGGTCTGGTAAAAGTTGATTCGGTCTGGTAAATTTTTCGGATTCACCAGACCGAATGTCCTGTAAAAATTTTCAACTTTCGTATTCACTGCTTGACCTTTGTCCCACAAACCTCAAAATTGATAGGGATCTTCCTCTTTTGATAACTCATGTCTGTGCAAAGTTTCATTTGGATATGACATGCGGTTCTAAAGATATCAAGCGGAAACCAAAAGTTGACGACCGGACGCCCAGACACCATTCATCAAATTATAAGCCGAGTTCGACTTCGTCGCAACTCGGCTAAAAATCTATCAAATACAAGTAACAAAACTGAATTAATTTTACAAATAGTAAATTCTACTTGAAGTAATTTCGACTATTTATCTATGTGCCGAATTTTTGACAAATTTATGCCCTTTACTCATTAACTGCAGAAAAAATGAAAGCATTGAGATGTTTCAAATGTTGCATGTTTATTGACAATTATTCAATAAATAACAAGAAATAAAGTTTACAGGTAAATTCTTACCTAGGTGAAATATTCACTTCCAGAATCCATGGTTTTAGACTTTCGTCCAACAGAATGTCAAAACCAAATAATTCATGAACACAGTATCGGCTTTTACAGTTAGATTTAATTAGACTATTTATAGGAGACTCAGCACTGAAAAATAAAATAAATTTAATAAGACTTTCTATAGGAGACTCAGCACTGAAAAATAAAACAGCTTTAATCAAACTAATTGTAAGAGACTCTGCGCTGAAAAATAAAACAGAATTATTAATGGTATGTTCACAAATTAATTGCACATTGTTCAAAAGTTTGCAAAATTCATGTATATGGATCTTTTGTTAAGTCATAACAAGTATACATGTATCTAGGAATCATGTTTTAACAGTACAATTCAATGAACAGTTTACCAGGAGAGGAAGTAAAAGAAATTGATGTTTTATTTCAATAAGATGATTTAGGGTATGAAATACTTTTTTAAGTGCACTCTTGTATAAAGGTTAAAGTGAAAATTTCAAGAAAATCAGCCACAAAATAAAATTTGGAGAAATTTTAAAGAGTGGATGTTTCAATATGAAATGCACAGAGAAATTTAAAACATTTACTCATTTTTGTCACTATGCTTTATATTGTATCTTGTTAATTTAGGAAGAGGTTTATAGCCGACAGATTAGCGGCAAGCACTCTTAGACCCATCCTTCCTAATTACGTTTTGTCTCATTCTTTTCTTTTTCAACATGGAGGTCTTCTAGTTAGAAGTCTATCTGTACTGGGTTTTATTTGTATGTTTATTATACTGTAGGGAAACTGGATAAAGAAAAGACTAGGGAAATGCAATAGAGAAAGGGGAAGTTTAGGTATAAATAAACTGGTTAAACCCTAACACTGGCTTTTGCTAATGCAGATACCAAGTTTGGTAGTCCTCAATTCTTAGCGTCGTTTACATAAGTCTTTCATTTGTGTTTTCTCTTGTAGACTGTGGCATGTGATCACAATTTTCAGTCAATGTAAGTGTTTCCTGTCATTTTTATATCTCCCCGCCTCAGAGAGGTGGGAGATATATTGTTTTTACTCGTGGGTTCTGTCACAAAATTTGTGTTCGCTTGTTTGCAAAAACCACTGCACTCACGATGTCCAAATTTTCAGGATATATCAGTTTCCATTTGATCTATGTCCATGTACTTTTATGTGTTAATTAGTCAAACTGTTAATGAGATATTTGCTAATTAAAATTGTTACTAAAAATAGTATTTGTACTGATAACAGCCTAAACAGGTAAAATTTAAAAACCAACAGACGAATGAAAGTTGTGTTGTGCACAGCTCAGTTAATTTATAAAAAAAAATATACCTGTACTCATGTTTCTAACAAATACAACATGTAAGTGTCCCAATTTGAAAAAGTCTGATAAAAGCAAAATTAGTTCCAATTCAAGATAAACCTACTACAATTACAGACATTTGGAAATCCTCATACTCATATACAATTTATTTCCAACCTCCACTCATCATATTATAATTTGATTTCCGATTTAATGGGAAAATTATTTATTTCTTATCTTAATTGAAGTTGTCAGTTAATTGTTAAACCTAAACATTTTTATCGTTATTGCTACATACAACACTTTAATCAGAGATAATACTACTGGATGGTATTTATGAAATTGATACCTTAATTATTTGACAAGATTATGTTATATTAAACATGTAAAGACAGTAAAATAAAACACATAAAAATATGCATCACTTAATCGTCTTATTCTACTCTCAGCTGACAAAGGTAACTCAATCTTTTTCAATTAGGAAAAATTATCTATGAGAGTAGTCAGGCCGGGTCAATAATTAAGTATAATAAGCATGACACCTGGAACAAATTATGTCAGGACGGGGAGATATAGTATTCGTTTCGAATACATTCCTCTAGTTTTTTCATTTTTAATTCACGAACTAACAACAGTCACTATTTCTTCTCTACATTTCTGCACCATCACTGTATCAAGACATAAACCTTACCATATAATGGTTTTAACTACCAAATCCTTTATACTATCCCAAATGGCTGACGTATTGATTCCTTGTCTTTTCATGTAATTCCATAAAGCTTTTAAACCCCTGTCATAAAAAAAACATCAGTTATGTCAAAATACTTCCATCAACGATTTAAATTCTATCATAAAAACAACAACAAAATTTATACACATGAAGAAGATATGTTGGGTAATTTTATGTGTTAAGTATCATAATGTGTCAAAGAGGTAATATAAATTAATTAATATCTATTATTCATAATATCAGAGAGCATAATATCAGAGAGGTTCTCAAGCACCAGCACCATTTGTTGTAAACCTGTATTTTTCATGTAGTACCTTTGGTTTACCATTTTTGTACATTTTGACGTTTCATTACTTCCCGTATTTTTATGTCATTGTTTATGACGTCATTTCATTGTTAGCTGAATGTTATGATAGAACTTTGAGCTGTGTGGATGTTATGTTCTTGTTGTTGTGTTGTTATAGCCTGTATTATGGAATGAATGAAGATTAAATGATGTTTTTATAATGTATGTTCACTGTTTTCCACCGCTCGACTATGGACTATGAATTTTGGATATGAATTTAACCTAATTTTATTACACCATTTCTCTGTAGTATTATGCGTAACTTCTTTATTAAACCTAAAAACATAGCGCATTCAGGGTTCAGTGTAAAAATATGCTCTATGCTGTTAATCATCTTTGACCCTAGTAAGTCAAACTCTTTATTTATAGGGTTTTGTAGGCTGATGGCAGCCATCTTGCATGTGGTGTGATGGCAGCCATATTGGATGAGGTGCAGACATGCCAGTCAATGTTTTTTATGATCACAGGAATGATTGTTAACCACAAGGACTAAGGGAAGTAGTGAATTGAAGCCAAATACTGCCGTGTAATAAAAGAATTGTAATGGACAAATAGCGGAAATCTGCTAAAAAGCAGAGGAAAATCGTCCCATTAGATGAACACAAAATCATTGTTTCCATGTTTGCTTCCAACAGGGTCTGAAGGTCTCCTCGTGTGACACAAAGACTCTTTGTACTCGGAAGTTTCAAAATGGAAAGAGAATTACAGACCCTAATAGTCTAGCCAGTGGTTTCAGAGAACAGGATATTTTATTGTGTTTCTCACAGTGATTCATTTTAAACATACAGTCAAACCTGTCTTATGTGACTTTCCAAGGGAACCACAAAAGAAGGTCACATAAGACAGGTGGTCACTTAATACAGGGTTGAGATTCTGATCAACACTAATTTGTCTGTTGGCATTTNGTCACTGGACCGCGAAATATAGGTCAAGGTCACATGATTTTGGGTCCGACAGATAGGGTTCGCCGTAAGCTACATATGGACCAAACATAAAGTTCCTACATCAATGGCTTCTGTATTAAAACTTGGGTTTACGCCGCCGTCGCCGTCATACTATGTCTCGCTTTCGCGACTTTCGTCGCGGGCGAGACAAAAACCAACAGACGAATGAAAGTTGTGTTGTGCACAGCCCAGTTAATTTATAAAAAAAAAATATACCTGTACTCATGTTTCTAACAAATACAACATGTAAGTGTCCTAATTTGAAAAAGTCTGATAAATTCAAAATTAGTTCCAATTCAAGATAAACCTACTACAATTACAGACATTTGGAAATCGTCATACTCATATACAATTTATTTCCAACCTCCACACATCATATTATAATTTGATTTCCGATTTAATGGGAAAATTATTTATTTCTTATCTTAATTGAAGTGGTCAGTTAATAGTTACACCTAAACATTTTTATCGTCATTGCTACATACAACACTTTAATCAGAGATAATACTACTGGATGGTATTTTATGAAATTGATACCTTAATTATTTGACAAGATGATGTTATATTAAACATGTAAAGACAGTAAAATAAAACACATAAAAATATGCATCACTTAATCGTCTTAATCTACTCTCAGCTGACAAAGGTAACTCAATCTTTTTCAATTAGGAAAAATTATCTATGAGAGTAGTCAGGCCGGGTCAATAATTAAGTATTATAAGCATGACACCTGGAACAAATTGTGTCAGGACGGGGATATATAGTATTCGTTTCGAATACATTCCTCTAGTTTTTTCAGTTTTAATTCACGAACTAACAACAGTCACTATTTCTTCTCTACATTTCGGCACCATCACTGTATCAAGACATATAAAGATTTCCTACAGAGATAAACCTTACCATATAATGGTTTTAACTACCAAATCCTTTATACTATCCCAAATGGCTGACGTATTGATTCCTTGTCTTTTCATGTAATTCCATAAAGCTTTTAAACCCCTGTCATAAAAAAAAAACATCAGTTATGTCAAAATACTTCCATCACCGATTTAAATTCTATCATAAAAACAACATCAAAATTTATACACATGAAGAAGATATGTTGGGTAATTTTATGTGTTAGTGTCATAATGTGTCAAAGAGGTAATATAAATTAATTAATATCTATTATTCATAATATCAGAGAGGTTCTCAAGCACCAGCACCATTTCTCTGTAGTATTATGCGTAACTTCTTTATTAAACCTAAAAACATAGTGCATTCAGGGTTCAGTGTAAAAATATGCTCTATGCTGTTAATCATCTTTGACCCTAATAAGTCAAACTCTTTATTTATAGGGTTTTGTAGGCTGATGGCAGCCATCTTGCATGTGGTGTGATGGCAGCCATCTTGGATGAGGTGCAGACATGCCAGTCAATGTTTTTTATGATCACAGGAATGATTGTTAACCACAAGGACTGAGGGAAGTAGTGAATTGAAGCCAAATACTGCCGTGTAATAAAAGAATTGTAATGGACAAATCAGGACTACCAATAGCGGAAATCTGCTAAAAAGCAGAGGAAAATCGTCTCATTAGATTAACACAAAATCATTGTTTCCATGTTTGCTTCCAACAGGGTCTGAAGGTCTCCTCGTGTGACACAAAGACTCTTTGTACTCGGAAGTTTCAAAATGGAAAGAGGATTACAGACCCTAATAGTCTAGCCAGTGGTTTCAGAGAACAGGATATTTTATTATATTCTGCTGAAGTGAAATATCCAGGTAAATCCTGCAATTTGATTGGTTACCTTGACAGGGGATATGAGACCGTATCCCCGTGGTAGCAGAATCACAATTTTTAAACGCTTTTAATAGAAAAATTATAACACTTCTAGCAGAATATAAAAGTTATTCGGGCTTCACAGGGGAAACGGGTTCATATTCCCTGTCTGTGCCCTATATCCCCTTCGCCTAATGGCTCAGGGGATATAAAACACAGACAGGGAATAAGAACCCGTATCCCCTGTGAAGATTCCCGAATAACATATAGTGTTTCTCACAGTGATCCATTTTAAACATATTATACTTCCAATGTGTTTCTCATGACCATGTTTCTTGATGGCTGCCTAAGTGGATATGATGTAGACATGCCTTGTACTTACCACTTATGTCCTTGAAAAAATACCTTTGTCTCCATTTGGTCATATAACTATTTACCACTTCATATAAACATATTGTCAAATATTATAATCCACAAATACATTAATAAATAAATGCATGTAAACAATTAATCAAAAGGATTAGGAAACCAGACGGATTCTCTTATACTAATCTGTATCCAACTTACCACTTATGTCCCTGACAAACCTTATCTCCATTGGTTAGATACTTACCACTCATGTCCCTGACAAACACCTTCATCTCCATTGGTTAGATACTTACCACTTATGTCCCTGACAAACACCTTCATCTCCATTGGTTAGATACTTACCACTTATGTCCTTGACAAACACCTTCATCTCCATTTGCTTGGTAATCTGCATTCTTTTTATTTACACTGTAGTTTGTTAAATGCATGAATTTGTTGTTCAAGTTCTTCATTGACGATGAATACCTAAAGAAAAGAAAAAAAAATTACAAACATCAGAATGCTTTTATTGTTGTTCTTCATCTTGAAGTCAATGAGCTTTGCTCATACCTAATAGTAAGTTCAAGATAGCCCTGTGTAAGGCCATGTAAAAATAATCATTAGATTCTCAGGCACTTTTTTTCAAAAAGGAAAGCGGCAGGGCGGAAGCTTTTAATTTTTTTCACATGTTCAACCTCTTTAAAACATTCCTGGAGCGAGAAATTTTGCAAGAAAATCCTTGTTGTTTTCATCGGTAGCCAATTTTACATTGATCAGTGTCAATAAAAATTTGCTTGAACCACGTTTTTCACCTTCCCGCCAAACGCTCAGGTGATTTTTGTAACCGGAAACCGATGCCGGATGGACATGAAAAAAATCTGGATTTTCGGGAGGTAAAAAAGCAGAAATGCAGGGCCATTTTAGGGGACTCGGTGGGCCTGAGAAGTTAAACTCTTCTTTTATTTGGCCTAATTCAAAGCTAAATGTTGAACAATGCTACGTCCATGTTGTTTTTACCTATGGATGCCGGATAATCAACAAATATAGAAATAATTGGTAAAGTGTACTTACAACTACTGTCATTTATCGGAAATTTGTATGATTTTCCTTTGATCTACAGAGACTGATAATCTCAGTATAACCGAACTGGACATTATCACGAAATTATTGGGTCACTGTGAAGGCGTCTCATGCGGGTTGCTATGCTGATGTCGTGTTTTGTACTATTTGTCATGTTCATACACTTAATATGTTGAATGAAGAATATATTGCAACAAGCAAAAGATTAACTGTGCTAAAATAGAAATTTCAGCTTATTTCCACTTATTCTACAGTTTAATTTATCATTTCGTGAATTATGGATAAAAGAAATATAGGACATTTTGTTTTTGATACGGACTTTATCCTGGGGTAACGCATCAAGCTCGCCCTAACAGGCTCACTTGATACTGGCCGTGATAAAGTCCGTATCTAAAACAAAATGTCCTATATCCATATATGTGTTACACCCTTGTTTGTACTTACTTGCATGAGGCAAATCTGGCTAAACCATCTTCAAATACATACACTCTGAGTGGGTCGTAACTACTAACATACACATATACACGCATGTCAAACTTGCTGTCGTTGATGAGGTAGGGTCGTCCTAAATACCTGAAAAAATAAACATGTATAAGTGATGTTCCAATTACTATAAATGCACTTTTGTTCCTGGGGTTCCAATGTTCATGGATTTCGTGGTTTCGTAAAACCACGAAATTAAGTTCTCAACGAAATGTTTTTTTCCATTAGAAGTTTAATGCATAGAATTTGAAACCATGAATTTAAGTACCCATGAAAAAGTTATATTTACGAAAACCCTGAAAATTGATGTCCATGAATAAAAGCACTTCCACAGTATTAATTCTAATAGAAAATCGATTATTTGATTTTCTACAACAATCAATTATTATTTTCTGACATTTATTCTAAAAAATTCAGATAAAAAACAATGAAAAACATGGTTTCTCTCTGAAACATTTGCAAGTAACACCGCTGGGCATGATTTCAAGCACTTCTTTGACAGAGACTAGGCAGTCATCATGACATGATGACAGCATCCTGTGTGACATGAAAATATTTAAAAAGATATTTATACGCTAAACAAGTTGAAAAACATCACTGATCATAATCAAAAGTCAACAGTTTCAAATTCTCCTAAAGTTGCCCTGAAATTAGACATTCATGTCATTCTCTTCTTTACAGCAATTTTCAGCTTCATAAAACATGTTTTGTAGTTTTTAAACAATTTATCAGCTAAGGTTTAGTAACTGAATGAATATTTTGACCAAACTACTTAAAATAATGTCCATTTAGAATATTGCAGAAACCTATGGTTATTACAATATGCCATCGTTAATTGGAGCCGTCATGACATTACGAAAAATTAAAAATATAGTTGTGGTGAGCCACGATTAAAAGGTAAAAAAATGTCGAGATAAAACACCATAAAAAGCTTAAAAAGTAAAAAGAAGGGGCCAAACGTTTCGGTCACTAAGACCTTCATCAGTGGTAAAAATATGTCGAGATAAAACACCATAAAAAGCTTAAAAAGTAAACCTTTTAATCGTGGCTCACCACAACTATATTTTTAATTTTTCGTACTACTTGAAGCCATTGCGCAACACTTTGTTTTATTATCATGACATTACAATGTGAAAACATGGACGTTCTTCAGGATATATTAATGACCAAGTTTCTGTAGTTTATGACGTCTAGTTTATCCTTTTGTGTAATTATGACTCTTTCAGCTTTCGCATATTTCGGTTTAAGGATTTCCAAATGTTTCTAATTGATCTGCAATGGAGAGACATAAGTTGTCGAAATGAGGAATATGCAGAAACTAAATTCATAATAACCTCAGTATTTTGTTATTTTTTTTTAAATAGATCTGCACTGAAGAGATATAAGTTGTCCAAATGCACATATACAGAAAGTAAATTCACAGTAACTTCAGTATTTTGTTATTTTTTGAATACTTAATTTGGAAAGGGCAAATGTAATGGATGTTTATTTTTATCTGTTTGATTGCTTTTGAAACCCGGTTGGGAGAATCACTTGATATACATGTATCTAGGTCAACTTCTTATATATCCAAGTATTGCTTTTGAAACCCGATTGGGAGAATCACTTGATATACATGTATCTAGGTCAACTTCTGATATATCCAAGTATTGCTTTTGCGGAAGTGCTCTGGCAAATCCTGTGGAACCCTCCAGGCTCCACTTAGATAAATTTGTCAAATATAAAGGTAGAGGAAGAAGTGATTGTACAAGTTGTTAATACAATGTACATTAAAACAGATTAGAAATATAAAATTGAGTTTTCCCTTTAATTTGCCCTAATTGGAGTTTAATGAACATCATCCTTGAACCTGACAAAATTACTTACTTTTGCACTATCACAGATTTTTTTCGTGGAATTTGATTCCATTTGTGTATAACTCTTATTCCTATTCCTCGAGCAGAGGCAGGCTGCAAATAAGCAACATGTTCTTGTTAACAAAATTATCATATTTCAATACATAACAGTTTTTTTTTTCTATTCCATAATGATCTTTTTAACTTGTACTGTAAATATAATTCAATTAACAGTAAAGCAAAAATTTACCTACATGTAAATAAACAGTCAATAAAGCAATTTTAAATATTACTTATTGTAACGCAGAGCGTTACAAATGTCCCCCAAACGAACACTGTTAATGTTTTCCACAGTTTCCATGGCAACAGCAGCATTTATCAGTTTTCTAGTACTAAACATTAATTTCTACACGTCAGATAACTATCGTGTAAAATTTCATCCAACTGAAGCACTTTTTCCATTTCCATGGCAATGGCAGTCATCTTAAAAATTTTGAGGCTTAAAATCATTTCTACACATGTCAGACAACCTTCCTGTTATATTTTATCCAAATTGGAGTATTTTTAATATTCCCACCTTTTTCAGTTTCCATGGCAACGGTCACCATTTTGAAAATTTAAGGACCAAAAAATCAATTCTATGCATACTAGGCAACCTTTCTGTAAAATTTCATGCAATTCTGAGCACTTTGAATTTTCCTGCCTTTTTTCTGTTTCCATGGCAACGGCGGCCATTTTGAAAATTTTGAAAGGTTTCTGCACATCTACTCATGTAGGCCAACATTCCTGTGAAGTTTCATGAAGTTTGACCCAATAGTTTCTAAGCAATTTTAATTAAGAAGGGTCAATGTGGAATTTATTTTTCAAGCTACAATGTACATGCAATTCAATTAATTTTCTTTAAATATCTGTTATAAGTTGATTATTTATCTTTTCATCATCATTCAATATTTGACCATACAAAAATATCAATGAAGTTCACAAACAATATACATAAAAAAATCTTTTCTGATGTGGCGTATGACTTTTCATATAAGCTTGATGGCTGAAACATCCAAAGGGACTGATGGAAATAGTTCGAGATAGACGGGGGTTCTAGCTATTGTGGTAAAACTATTTTTCAACCTGAACAAAGGAACAACTAAAAGGGTTCGAGACATCCATAGTGGATGAGCGATTACAGTTTGAACCATCAAAGTTTAACTCTACAAGTTTGTTACAATATTTTTCCAGACTAAATCTCAATTCTAAACACTCCTTCTAATTTTACTCACTGGTTTAATTATCCATTTCTGTTTTGTTCCTCCGTCTTCCCACGCACGTTTTAACAATTTATTGTCATAGGGCAAACAAAAAGTCTGAGGAAAAAATCCAAACTCTTTCTTCCCAAAGTGCAGTTGCATTTTAGATAGATTTCTCCACAGCTTGTCTTTCCTTCCAATCTGGAATGTTCCTGGGAAATGATTAAGTTTCTGCCATTCCCTGATCCCTTTAAATCCCTGAGATTTCATATGCTTTCCCCAGCATCCCAGCCAGTCATGATTGCCTGTAAACACAAATCCATTCTTAGTTTACATTTAATATCAAGAACACATAAAGCAAGTCTAGATTTTTCCTCAACTGGATAATTTTGAACTTCTGAGCCCATTGTGAATTATGAAATGAAGTCTTCAGTGATTAAACCAATTCTATATCAAGGTCTGTTCAGTGATACTGAATTATCAGGCAAGAAGATCAAAGGAAATTCAAATATTACTGCTACTGTGAAAATACTTTTGTTGGTGGGGATCCAATTTTGTGGATTTCATGGTAAGCTAAAACCCTGAAATTAAATTCCCAACGAAATGCATTTTTCCCTAGAGTTTCAATCCATATAATTTGAGACCACGAATTAAAGTACCCACCAAAAAGTAATTATGAAAACCACGAAAAATTGATGACCACGAATAAAAGAACTTCCACAGTAACTTGAATGGTATTTAGGAGCCGGCTTAGCAACTTAAGTTTGACTTAATTCGTAGGAAATTACCCTTTAACCTAATGATTGCAACACTGATTCTTATGCATTTTCTTGCCAATGTATTTCATTAAAGGTCAGTTAACTTTTAATGTGTCTGAAGTTTAACCATTGAAGGCATTCTTAGATTTTTAATATTGAATTACCATCTATTTGAAATACTAACGTTTTGTGATGCGAAATCCAATCCTAGCTAAACCATGTTTAACTATATTTGGTGTGATTGGGCTCATCCTCCACTTCATCAATCTACGATATTCCCATGGTAACTGTTCCACTGAAAAATAGAAAAAAAAAACACTTCATTAATCTACATATTATTTCCATGGTAACTGTTCTACTAAAAAATGGACCCTAATAGATGTCTAGCCCGTCCCTGCTTGTCGCTAAAACAGTCATGTACTACTCAAGAGCAACCTACAAGCCAAATATTATTACTGTACCACTTACAGTAATTGAGAAACTATTCTAATCAGAAACACTTAACTTTGTTCATTAGACCATGAAATTGAGGTCAAGGACAAAATGCATATGCCAAACAGGCATGTACTACCCAAGACCAACCTATATAATAAATATCAGGGACCTACCACTTTTAGTTATTGAGAAATGGACTTAATCAAACAAACTTAACATGGTCACTGTAAAATTGATGTCAAGGACAAAAGTCATATGCCAGACTGACATGTACTACTCAAGACCAATTTACAAACTAAATATTATTGACCTACCACCTATAGTAATTGAGAAATGGATTTAATCAGAGAAACTTAATGTGGTCACTAGACCGTGAGATTGAGGTCAAGGGCAAAAGTAATATGGCAGACCGACATGTAATACCCAAGACCAACCTACATAATAAATATTAAATATTATTGACCTACCACCTATAGTTATTGAAAAATTGACTTAATCAGAGAAACTTAATGTGGTCACTAGACCGTGAAATTGAGGTCAAGGACAAAAGTCATACGCCAGACTGACATGTACTACTCAAGACCAACCCATATAGAAAATATCATTGACCTACCACTTATAGTTATTGAGATATGGATCTAATCAGAGAAA
>MJUU01023312.1:133657-148034 GCA_002080025.1 Modiolus philippinarum
GCCCGTCCCTGCTTGTCGCTAAAACAGTCATGTACTACTCAAGAGCAACCTACAAGCCAAATATTATTACTGTACCACTTACAGTAATTGAGAAACTATTCTAATCAGAAACACTTAACTTTGTTCATTAGACCATGAAATTGAGGTCAAGGACAAAATGCATATGCCAAACAGGCATGTACTACCCAAGACCAACCTATATAATAAATATCAGGGACCTACCACTTTTAGTTATTGAGAAATGGACTTAATCAAACAAACTTAACATGGTCACTGTAAAATTGATGTCAAGGACAAAAGTCATATGCCAGACTGACATGTACTACTCAAGACCAATTTACAAACTAAATATTATTGACCTACCACCTATAGTAATTGAGAAATGGATTTAATCAGAGAAACTTAATGTGGTCACTAGACCGTGAGATTGAGGTCAAGGGCAAAAGTAATATGGCAGACCGACATGTAATACCCAAGACCAACCTACATAATAAATATTAAATATTATTGACCTACCACCTATAGTTATTGAAAAATTGACTTAATCAGAGAAACTTAATGTGGTCACTAGACCGTGAAATTGAGGTCAAGGACAAAAGTCATATGCCAGACTGACATGTACTACTCAAGACCAACCCATATAGAAAATATCATTGACCTACCACTTATAGTTATTGAGATATGGATCTATATGGATCTAATCAGAGAAAGCTAACATGGTCACTAGAACGTGAAATTGAGGTCAAGGACAAAAGGCATATGCCAGACTGACATGTACTACTCAAGACCAACCAATATACCAAATATCATTGACCTACCACTTATAGTATTGAGATATGGATCTTATCAGAGAAACTTAACGAGGTCACTAGACTGTGAAATTGAGGTCAAGGACAAAAGTCATGTGTCAGACTGACATGTACTACTCAAGACCATCCTATATACCAAATATCATTGACCTACCACTTATAGTTATTGAGATATGGATCTAATCAGAGAAACTTAACGTGGTCACTAGACCATGAAATTGAGGTCAAGGACAAAAGTCATATGCCAGACTGACATGTACTACTCAAGACCAACCTATATACCAAATATCATTGACCTACCCCTTACAGTAAATGAGATACGGATCTAATCAGAGAAACTTGACGTGGTCACTGGACCGTGCAATTGAGGTCAAGGTCACATGATTTTATGTCCGTCAGGAAGCACTTGATAAGTACTACCACTGGACCAAATATGATGTTCCTACATCAAAGGAATTTCAAAATATCCTGTGTTACAGTAAAAGTTAACGCCCTTGCCGTCATACTTTGCACGCCTATGTCTCACTTTCGCGACTTTCGTAGCGGGCGAGACAAAAGACCAATGTCTCCCTCCAAACTTGATTTATCAAAATTCTAATTCTGTGTTTTTTTATCAGACAATGAATCCATAAAAACAATAAATAGAACCCATGAAAAGAACTTTGCGTTATCTGTAAAAGACATTTTTTGTTTTCCCATAATGAATTTGTATTATAATCTTTAGGATCGTCAAATCTGAATCAAACAGGATGTATTCAATATATTATCAGGTAGTTAGTAAGACAAACTCGATACGAATGTCAATTAAAATATAAAATATATCAAGCCATTTCACAGTGATTAGGAAAATCACATGAATATGTCACTAAATCGTGGTTCATTAGTGTCTTTCTATACCAGCTACATATAACTAAATAATCAATATGTATTACAATTCTATTTCAAAGATTTTAAGCAAAAAGAAATATTTGTATATCACACTTGTAAGCATTCAAAGAGCAAACAAGTATAAATTCCCGTTACAAATAAATTTCCTAACTTGTATTTTGGGGTAATAACAAAATTACTGAACAGAGCTGTCAAGAGCCGAAGTCCATGACACAAAAAAACAAATCAGGTTGAAACCACTAACTTGTATCTAACAAAAGCAACAGGCTCTCAAGAGCTTTTCTCTCACCTGGACCATGGCTGTCAGTCAATAAAGGGCTATGCCGAGCGCAGCATGATACAACCGCAGCATGTCGAACAGTGAAATTTGAATAAGTGCAATTCAAAATGAATGAGGACACAATAAATAGCTTGATACAGTAATTGAATGGACACAATTGAGCTTGACCCAGTAATTAGCTGCATACAAACTAAGGAAAATAAAAAATAGCTCTTATTATAATTCCTTATGTATATTGGAAATGGTAAGAGGTATGTCAACATTATACATAAAGCTTATATTAACAGGAATCCAAAGAAGAAATTAAAATAGAAATCCAATGAAAAATAAAGATTTCACATATTTCGAAAAATTGCAATTTCTGCCCCTTTGACCCCTTGAAGCTTGAAAACGGTAAGAGCTACGCAAAATCTGTTGACATACTGCTGAAAGCTTGTAATATCAAGAGGAATCCAAAGAAAAAACAAGTGTGGACCCAAATTGATGTCTCGCCCGTCCCTGCTTGATCGCAAAATTGATGTGAGAACTCAAACTGCCTAAATCAGAAAACTTAATATGTTCACTAGACTGTGAAATTAGATTAACTGACAAAAGCAATATAGCAGACCGTCACATATCACCCAAAACCAAAATTCCAAATATTTATGACCTACCACTGATAGATACTGAAAAACCAAACCTGTTCACTAGACCATGAAAATGAGGTCAAGGGCTAAAGCCAAATAGCAGGCTGTCATCTTCCATCTAAGACAAACCCACATGCCAAATATTATTGAACTTACATTAAAAGATACTAGGAAACTTAACATGATCACTGGACCATGAAATTGACAAAATAAATTCAGGTCACAGACAACATTCATATAGTAGACTGTCATGTATTATGCAAGACCAACATATAAACCATATATCATTGACCTACCACTTATAGTTAATGAGAAAATCACCTAATCACAAAAACTTAACATGCTCACTAGACCGTGAAATTGAGGTCAAGGACAAAAGCCATATGACAGACTGTCATTAACTACCATCCCATATATCATTGACCTACCACTTATAGTTACTGAGAAACTAAACTAAGCACAAAAAAATTAACATGCTCATTTGACTGTGAAATTGAGGTCACAGACAAAAGCCATATAGCAGACTNTACCGAAGACCAACCTATATACCATATATCATTGACCTACCACTTATAGTTACTAAGAAACTAAACTAAGCACAAAAAACTTAACATGTTCATTGGACCGTGAAATTGAGGTCACAGACAAATCCATATAGCAGACTCCCATGTACTACTTAAAACCAACCTATATACCAAATATCATTCACCTACTACTAATAGTTACTGAGAAAATGACCTAATCACAAAAACTTAACATGCTCACTAGACCGTGAAATTGAGGTCAAGGACAAAAGCCATATGACAGACTGTCATTAACTACCTAATACCAACCAACATCCCATATATCATTGACCTACCACTTATAGTTACTGAGAAACTAAACTAAGCACAAAAAAATTAACATGCTCATTTGACTGTGAAATTGAGGTCACAGACAAAAGCCATATAGCAGACTCCCATGTACTACTTAAAACCAACCTATATGCCAAATATCATTCACCTACCACTTATAGTTACTGAGAAAATGACCTAATCACAAAAACTTAACATGAAAGTTTACGCCGCTGCCGCCACCGCCACCATAGTCTCGCTTTCCGCGAATTTCGTCGCGGAAAGTCGCGGGCGAGACAAAAACCATTGAAATCGGATGAAAAACAAAAATTTTAGGTAATCTGCAAATTTGCAATTTTGTCCCCATTTGGCCCCTCATAGCTCAAAAAAGAAACAAATTGTCAAAAATCTAAATACGCATAACTTTGTTCATTTTCAAAAGGAATCCATTGCAAAAAACTGCATCAAAATCGGAATTAAAATAAATAAAATAAAATTTTTGAAAATTGCCCCTTTTGGGCCCCTTTTATATCCTGAACAGTACATGCCACATAAAATCCGTTGACATACTACTGATAATTTAATTAGGAACATATTAAAGGAAAATCCCTTCAAAATCCAATAAATAATAAATATTCTACAGCCAAATATGTGAAAACACCCAATTTTGCCCTTTTTGGCCCCTTTTTTAAAAACGGGAGGGGCCAAAATGTCCAAAACCCACCCCAGCCTTCCTTTTATGCCAAGGAACAATAAGGTGAATGATATTTGGCATATAGGTTGGTTTTAAGTAGTACATGGGAGTCTGCTATATGGCTTTTGTCTGTGACCTCAATTTCATAAGGCTTGGTTTACTGGAACTTAAATTATTGACCAATAAAGGGCTACGCCGAGCGCAGCATGATACGACCGCAGCATGTTGACCACTGAAATTTAAACAAGTGTAATTTTAAAGTAAGTATGGACATATTAAACAGCTTGACACAATAATTAGATGGACACAATAAGGAGATTGACCCAGTAATTAGCTGGACACAAACTACGGAATATATAATATTAGCCCTTATGACTCCTTATGATTCCTCTTTGACCCCTTATAGCTGGGAAACAGTAAGAGCTACGCCAAATCCATTGACATACTGCTGAAAGCTTATATCAAGAGGAATCCATAGAAAAAAATTCTGTCGAAATCTGATGAAAAATAAATATTTTCGGTAATCTGCAAATTTGCAGTTTTGGCCCCTTTGACCCTTATAGCTCGGAAACGGTAAGAGCCTTCGCTAAATCCATTGACATACTACTGAAAGCTTATATCAAGAGGAATAAAAAAAAATTCCATCGAAA
The DNA here is from genome assembly GCA_002080025.1 of Modiolus philippinarum. Taxonomy (NCBI): domain Eukaryota; kingdom Metazoa; phylum Mollusca; class Bivalvia; order Mytilida; family Modiolidae; genus Modiolus; species Modiolus philippinarum. Next base: position 138,438 of record MJUU01023312.1, read on the forward strand.
TCCAATGAAAAATAAAAATTTAGGTAATCTGCAAATTTGCAGTTTTGGCCCCTTTGAACCCTTAAAGTTCAGAAACGGTAAGAGCTATGCCAAATCCATACTCATACTACAGAAAACTTATATCAAGAGGAATCCAAAGAAAAAAATCCTGTCGAAATCTGATGAAAAATAAAAATTTTAGGTAATCTGCAAATTTGCAGTTTTGGCCCCTTTGACCCCTTATAGCTCAGTAACGGTAAGAGCTACACTAAATCCGTTGACATACTACTGAAAGCTTATATCAAGAGTAATCCAAAGAAAAAGATCCCATCGAAATCTGATGAAAAATAAAAATTTTAGGTAATCTGCAAATTTGCAATTTTGCCACCTTTTGGCCCCTCATAGCTCGGAAAGGAAACAAGTTAACAAAAATCTAATAATTGAGCGCTACATTAATTTTTCATAAGGAATCCATTGAAAAAAATTGCATCAAAATCGGACTTAAAATTAAAAAAAAAATTTTTTTGGATTCCCCCTGTTAGGGCCCCATTTATCTCATGAACGGTACATGCGATGTGAAATCTGTTTACATACTGCTGATTGGAAATTTAATAAGGAGCACACTGAAAGAAACCCCATAAAAATCTGATAAATAATAAATATTCTACAACCTAATATATGAGAACACCCAATTTGGCCCTTTTTGGCCCTTTTTCAGAAACGGGAGGGGCTACAATACCCAAAAGCAATCCCAGTCTTCATTTTGTGCCAAGGAACATTGTGTTAAAATTTCATAAAGATTCGTCAACCAGAACTTAAGTTATCGCACGGAAACAAAGTGTCTACAGACGCCGACACCGCCGACCACGACGCCACCGACGACGACGACAACGACGACGCCGCCAGTATCATACCATTATACGACCTCAAAATTTTTTTTGCGGCCGTATAAAAACAAAAGTGTCTACAGACAACGACGCCAGACGACAACGACGCCAGACGACAACGACGACGACGACGACAGCGTCATACCATTATACGACCTCAAATTTTTTTGCAGTCGTATAAAAAAACCAGTCAATGCTAAATTTAGGGTCTCTTTTTCAAGTACAGTCAAACCTGGTTTAAGAGGTCACCCAGGGGAAGAGAGAAAATTGGCCACATAAGACAGGTGGCTGCTAAATCAAGGTTCAAAATAACTGAATTAAAAGGAAATGGGAAATAAAATTGTGGCTGTTAAAACAAGGTTATTGCTTAATCAAGGTGACCGCATGGGCAAGTTTGACTGTATGTTTGACTTGATGTCATCTGGTCTAAAGTTAAACTAGCAGCCATCTTCGATGAATACAAATTAGCATAGCATTTCCAACAACTGATAGAAAAAAGAAGGGAAACGGGGAATGTGTCAGAGACAACAACCCAAAGGGGAGTTATAACAACTAAAAGCCACCATAAGATCTTCAATGAAAGGTGAAGAAACCCCACACCCAACGGCAGGTAGGAGTCGGCCCCTAAATAAATAAACATCATCCTAGACTCCTATAGACATAAAGTAAATGAGGCTACTTGTATATCTTCTTCAAATCACAATCTAGTATGAAACATATTCTGTCATTTGGATTTGTCAAATGTTCATTCTCATGCAAGGAGTAAGGGAGTTGAAGGATGTCTCAACTTGCCTTAATTAAACAATTGCTACTTTGGTTTTTGAATTTCTTTGTACTTTGTATAAATGTGTAAAAATTGAGTGTTAAATAATTCAAACCTTTTTCTCCCTCTACTACGAAGTTGATAGTTGGTGGTACATTGGGAAACAAACTTTTGGTCAGTGGTTGTTTTATTACAGCTTTACTAACGGCTGTATGAGGACGGGTTGTTGATGATGGACGAGCTGTAACTTCATCTCCACTAGTAGTACTACTAACTGATCTTATAGGCACTGTCTGTCTGGCTGACTTCGACCTTGACAACCCTGACGATGACCTTCTAGATAGACTACTTGTAATAGAATAGCCATCAGATTCACCTAAAAAATAACAAAATGTATGGTAATAATACAGTTGTTATAGAAACAATATATTAGTTGTCAATTATCACAACACAAAGACTTCATGAAAATTATATTTAAAATTTTTTTGGCAGTTGTTGATGGCTTATCAGACCAACTTAAAGGTCATTGGACTTAAAGTTTCCACTCTTTTGTTTTTGGAGATTTTCAGAAAGCTGTCATGTTTGTTCCAAATTCGGTTTACCAATAACTCCCAGTTTGGAATATGCTTTCGTCTAACTGGTAGTCAGTTTTATCAATTTGACAGAAGATTTAAGACAGGCAATGCTATAGTGATAACAAAAAATCTTAAATGTCCCAGGGGCAGTCTAAAACCACATTTCCAGTACTGACTCTCTTCGATTCTACCAAAATGTCTGCTTTGTCCGTTGAGCAGCGCATTTTATGAAGACTGCAGCATAAGAAATCCTTATTGTGGTAAGATAAGCAAGATTTTATTCTAAACAATATTCATAAATATAGTAATCTGACAATTCTAAATTGTTTAATAGCTAGGAATCAGTGTTTTTGGCATCAATACCAGAATATAGATAAAGCTTACATTAAATATTTATCAATCATTTAATCAACCTATTTCTGTAGATTTCTAATGTCTTTTTATGATATATTCAGGTTAGGCAAGTCCATTTTTGTTCCTCCAGTGTTTTACTGTTTTATCAAAGGCTGTCAGTTGTAATATAAGTTGGAAGACCTTGAGCAAAATAATGGTTTTAAATTTGTATCAGAGTTAGGATTGTTCAATCTGAATATTGCATTTTACCTATGTTCTGTTGTATATTTACCTATGTCTATTTTCCCCTTAATACCTATCTTCACATTTTCATCTGAAAAAAACTTATCTCCATATTTCCCCTGAATACCTATTTTTTATTTTTCCCAAGGATTACATATCTCCATCTTTTCCCAAGTAGAGCACCTATCCCCACATTTTCCCCATGGAGAAACTATCTTCATATTTTCCCATGTGGAGCACCTATAGCACATTTTTCCCTAGGAGCAACTATCTCCATATTTCTCCCCTGGAGCACTTATCTCCATATTTCTCCCAAGTGGAGCACCTATAGCCACATTTTTCCTTAGGAGCATCTATCTCCATATTTCTCCCCTGGAGCACCTATCTCCATATTTCTCCCCTGGAGCACCTATCTCCATTTATTTCCCCTGGAGCACCTATCTTCATATTTTCGCCCTGGAGCACCTATCTCCATATTTCTCCCCCGAGAATCTATCTCCATATTTTCTCCATGGGGCACCTATCTCCATATTTCTCCCCTGGAGCACCTATCTCCATATATTTCCCCTGGAGCATCTATCTCCATATATTTCCCCTGGAGCACCTATCCCCATATTTTCCCACTGGAGCACCTATCTCCATATTTCTCCCCTGGAAAACCTATCTCCATATATTTTCCCCTGGAGCACCTATCTCCATATATTTCCCCTGGAGCACCTATCTCCATATTTTTACCTTGGAGCACCTATCTCCATATTTCTCCCCCGAGCATCTATCTCCATATTTGCTCCATGGAGCACCTATCTCCATATTTTTCCCCTGGAGCACTTGTATCCATATTTCTCCTTGGAGCACCTATCTCATATTTTCTTCCTGGGGCACCTAACTCCATATTTTCCCTGGAGCACCTATCTTCATATTTTCCTAATGGAGCACCTATCTCCATATCTCTCCTCTGGGGCACCTATCTCCATATTTTCCCTGGGAGCACCTATCGTCATATTATTTTTCCCCCTTGAGAACCTATCTCCATATTTTCCAATTGGAGTACCTATCTCCATATCTTTCCATTGGAATATCTATCTCCATATTTTCCCCTGGAGTACCTATCTCAAAACTTTTATTCTTTGATTCCGGAGGACCAGCAGCTTTTCAATAAAACAAGTTTCATTAGATTATAATTACATTGCAGTTTGCTTCGTATGTAAAGCCCCGACTTTAATTGGTTACGAGTACTTCCGACCTTTTCTGTCACTTTATTTTATCAGTCAGTAAAACTAAACAAGCACACGACTCCTTGACAACAATAAAGTAAACAAAAACAACAGAGTAATCTTAACAAGGAAATGGAGCACCATCCATGATTTTCATTAAATTATCTGCGTGAACACTTGCGTTCCATTTACGGAATGTAATTATAAGTATTGAATGCAAGATTTTGTAGTCTTATTGTTGTGTAAAAGCGTGGACCATAGCACATTTTTTTCATGAAGTGATAGCGCACTTCATTTAAAATGTGCTACAGACCACGCTTTTACACCCTGATTAAACTACAAGATATTGCATTCAATTCTTCAGTACATTTTCCGTGTTTACTTTTTATAGGAAAGTATAGACCAACAAATCCAAATTTTACAGTGTGGTGAAAAAAAAACAACAAAAAAAAAAACATCCTTTTTCTGACATTTGACACCTGAAATACCTCCATAATCTATCAATTATTTCTAGCTTTATTTCTTCCTTTGCCAATCCTCTTCCCATCATAGATTTCCTCAATTTCACCTTACTACATCCTTAATTGGTTTATTCAGTAGTGTACAAAATTATGAACATGAAATTATTATTGGTTTTTTATTTCCATCAATCAGAAATGTATGGTCGTAATATCATTTCCATCAATCAGAAATGTATGGTCGTAATATCATTTCAAACAGTATGAAATTGTTCCACTCTTCAAAACAAAACCACGTAGATTTAACATGTCACAGTCTTACTTTAATATCCAAGAAATGTCAATAACATCAACGTACACTTCGTCAGTTTTCATCGTGGCAAAGCTAGCGTGTAAAATGTCACTCAACCTTACTTCATCAATGAAGAATGATACAATCAGTAAGAACAACAGTCTCAGGTTGTAATGAAATTCTATTTTTTTTCATTCCATCATTGTTCTATGATTAACAATCTCAGGTTGTAATGAAATTCTATTTTTTCGTTCCATCACTGTGCTATGATTAACAGTCTCAGGTTGTAAGGAAATTCTATTTTTTTTTGGTTCCATCATTGCTCTATGATAAACAGTCTCAGGTTGTAAGGAAATTCTATTTTTTTTCGTTCCATCATTGTCCTATGATTAAGAGTCTCAGGTTGTAAGGAAATCTTTTTTTTTCGTTCCATCATTGTNCTATGATTAACAGTCTCAGGTTGTAAGGAAATTCTATTTTTTTTCGTTCCATCATTGCTCTATGATTAACAGTCTCAGGTTGTAAGGAAATTCTATTTTTTTTCGTTCCATTATTGTCCTATGATTAAGAGTCTCAGGTTGTAAGGAAATCTTTTTTTTTCGTTCCATCATTGTCCTATGATTAAGAGTCTCAGGTTGTTAGGAAATCTTTTTTTTTCGTTCCATCATTGTTCTATGATTAAGAGTCTCAGGTTGTAAGGAAATTCTATTTTTTTTCGTTCCATCATTGCTCTATGATTAACAGTCTCAGGTTGTAAGGAAGTTCTATTTTTTTTCATTCCATCTTTGTCCTATGATTAACAGTCTCAGGTTGTAAGGAAATTCTATTTTTTTTCGTTCCATCATTGCTCTATGATTAACAGTCTCAGGTTGTAAGGAAATTCTTTTTTTTTGTTCCATCATTGTCCTATGATTAACAGTCTGAGGTTGTAACTGAATTCTATTGTTTTTTCGTTCCATCATTGTTCTATGATTAACAGTCTGAGGTTGTAACTGAATGTTTTTCCCCATTCTGTCATTTTGTTCAGTATCACAAGGCCAAATCTCACCTTCAGAACCTCCTGCCAAGTCATCCTCTAGACAGTCAATAAAATCAATGTCATTATCATCCAAATCATGGCTGGCCTAGCTGACACCAAGAAATAATGCATACCCCCACCCCTAAAACAGTAAATTAAAACCTCACCTTCAGAGCCTCCCGCCAAGTCATCCTCTAGACAGTCAATAACATCATCATCATCATCATCGAAATCATCGCTGGCCTCTCCATCACCAGGAAATCTTTCTCTGTAATAGATAATACATGAAGTTGAAATACAGATTTTTCAAATTAAAAATGATTTCAATTCAAACTGATAATTCTTATAAACACTTTGTCTGTTACTGAACTCTTTCAGAAACTTTGGCAATGGAAAACTACAGTAACTTTTTTTTTGGGGGGGTGTCTAGCAAGCTATCATAATTTTCAGCAGTCCTTTTTAGACTTTATCTACCATAAAAACATGGAGGCAAAAAAATCATCAAACAAAAAGCATGAAGAGATTTATTCTTCCATAAATGGCAACTTCTGAGGCAAAGAAGACCACTGAGTTACGACGAGCTGCATGCACTAGTCTCAACTCGGTAAATGTCCAAACAAAAAAGATTATTTTCACCAATCTGCAACAATATCCATGACGAAACAATTATATTACAAATCGTGTGATGTCACAGTGCAAAGTATGTAAAAAAAAAGGGCAGCGACTATGCTTCTGAATTTAAAGGTTTCGGGGTATGAAAATCATATTGTATGGAACATATAGCTACTTTAACATCCAATCAAAATCAAAGATCAGTATATCATTCACTCATGTAAAAAAATTCTACCTCTTTTTCTCTCGATTTGCTGCACTCCATGTAAGAAAAGACGAAATTTCTCACATTCATGAAGAATTTCCAAATCTTTGATCTACTCTTATCAGGGGGTCCAACCAGTAGTAATTTTTCGGAGAAGTCCTAATTTGGTTGCAGCAAAATCGGTTCTTTATCAATTTGTGTTAATAACAGCAATTTAATTACTAAAAATGTTCCCTTTCGTCAATTATTACATAACTGAATCTTTTTCATTCAATACTTGTTCAAAGTATTAAAGATTTCAAAAGTTACTGAAGAAAAACCTTTTCAAAAATATCGCAGAAGTTCAAAATGTAGGTTGTTGATGTTTTTCTTCAATAGCTTTCGAAAATCTTACATATTTTGAACAAATATTGACTGAAAAGGGTGCATTTATTTAGTAATTGCCGAAAGGTTACATTTTTAGCACTCCAAACATTCTTAGTAACTTAAACTCATACGCAAATGATTTTGCCCCAACCAAATTAGGACTTCTCCAGCCAATTAGGTTGGACCCCCTGTCTTATGTAAGAAGCTATTAACTTTTGATAAGTCTCTCAAAAATATAATTTTTTTTTAAGTTAACAATTAATCATTAAATGAGGTACAGCTCAACAATTGTACTTTTCTATTAGTCAAACAATTAGACTGAATTTATAATTTCTTTTTAATGAGATGTATATTCACTGAAAAAAAAATCCAATTTAATCTTTCAAATAATTTCTCAGCGCTGATGACAAAATCTAAAGACGTCATCAAATCAGGACGAATACTTACATATCAATCCAATATAGCTTCATCACTTCATCTTGACAATACAATTTTTTCCAGTTTTTATTCTCGGCAGATTAAGTCTACCAAGATAATTAATTCTCCCAGATCCGATATGTAATTCAATGAAGATAAATTCACAGAAACTATCAACGAATGATTCTTATAAATAACATTTTTTCCTTGTTAGAAGGATTGGCAAGATTACTTCTGAACAAATCCTTGGGGATCTTTTAAAAAGGATTCAAGTTCTCAAAACACGTCAATAAATTGTTCTAAAATCTAATATTGCTTTGTTTATTATGTAATGTATTTGGAAACATACAGAAAATAATTTCAAAACAAATTCAAGAATCACGCAATGAACATGTATATCATCAATATATGATATACAATAAGTTCCTAATAATTTAAATCATGTCATGGTCAAATTCAATAAGGTTTTGTTTAAGAAAGACAATTGTTAAATCATCTTTAATGCGAAGTCATCAATTATGAAAACATAATGGTCAAGGTCGTTGTTTCTACAATAATTAAAATATATAGTCAAATATAAAACCTTTCAAACAATTAAATGGACAAATTTTAATTGTAACAAGTGATAAGTATATTTTCCAAATATTAAAGATCAAAAGAATTCAAAATCTGTAACCAAAGCAATTTTCTTTCTATTTGGAAGTATTAAGGAATGTCTTTTTCCTAGTTTGAGTATCAATATATAGTTTTGGTATTTGCCAAGTTTTATGAAAATATGACATAGCAATATACAATTGCACACTGTAAGGTCTGCTTCCAAGAGGGCTTTAGGTTTTTTTATTTTGTGAACAATGTGCTAAATCGAACATTAAAAGATAGTTAAATTTGTTGGATTTAGTCAATGACCCTAGAATTTTCTTTGTATAGTACCCTTGTTGACATTCAGGGGTTTTAATTAATTTTCATCGTTTCAATCACATCAGTTAAATATTCTTTGCATGACACTTTGTCATTTCTTACGCTTTAATTTAACATGTAATCGGCTATATTTGTTTTGAGCAGATGACTGATCTGATATCTTAGGTTTATATCTTGGCTGCAGGGAAAATAACATTGTGGAGAGTGACAATTGGTTGTCTCATGGGGTTGTCACCCTGTGACATGATTTCTGTAAAAACATCACAATTATTTTCTGGTCATGTGATTTATTTGATCCAATCAAATTAAAATATAATGAAAAACAGCCAATCAAAGATTGTGATCCCCCCGCTACCCCTTTTGGACCCCCTCCCCTTGTAAAAAAAGACAAGTGTTTTTGAAACTAAATTAATCATCGTAACTGTAAAACACCAAAAAGATATGGTTGCTAGGTAGAATTCCAAAAAATAATGGGTCTTTGAGAAAACAGGAACTTTACCAAAATTAGAATCAAAGATTTTTGCAACCTGGCTGTTGAAAATCATCACTTTACTGTAAGGATTTGAAAGAGATATGGTTGCTAGGTAGAATTCCAAAAAAATAATGAGTCTTTGAGAGTTTCAGGAAAATTACCAAACTTAGAATCAAAAATTTTTGCAATCTGACAATGGAAAATGATCACTGATACTATAAGGCATCAAAAAAGATATGGTTGCTTGGTAAAATTATAAAAAGAAATCCGTCTTTGAGAGTTTCAGAAAATTTACCAAAATTAGAATCAGTCTTTTGCACTGTCATTATTGAAAATGATCTTCAGTACTGTAAGGAATTGAAAAAGTTATGGTTGTTAGGTAGAATTCCAAAAAAAAAGTAGGTCTTTGAGAGTTTCAGGAAATTTACCATAATTAGAATCGAAGATTTTTGCAATCTGACTATTGAAAATAATCATTGGAACTATAAGGCATCAAAAAAGATATGGTTGCTAGGTAAAATTCCAAAAAGTAATTGGTCTTTGAGAGTTTCGGAAAATTTACCAAAATAAGAATCAGTCATTCTTGCAACCTGACAGTTGAAATTCATCCTTATAACTCTAAATAATTGAAAAAAGATATGGTTGCTAGGTAGAATTCCAAAAAATAATGGGTCTTTGAGAGTTTCAGGAACTTTACCAAAATTAGAATAAAAGTTTTTTGCAATCTGACCATTGAAAATGATTATTAAACCTAAAAGGCATCAAAAAAGATATGGTTGCTAGGTAAAATTCCCAAAAATAATGGGTCTTTGAGAGTTTCAGGAAATTTACCAAAATTAGAATCA
>MJUU01023312.1:148085-160920 GCA_002080025.1 Modiolus philippinarum
TTATAACTCTAAATAATTGAAAAAGATATGGTTGCTAGGTAGAATTCCAAAAAATAATGGGTCTTTGAGAGTTTCAGGAACTTTACCAAAATTAGAATCAAGGTTTTTTGCAATCTGACCATTGAAAATGATAATAAAAAACTATAAGGCATAAAAAAAGATATGGTTGCTAGGTAAAATTCCAAAAAATAATTGGTCTTTGAGAGTTTCAGGAAATTTACCAAAATTAGAATCATATTTTTGGAATCCTAGTGTTCATACTAGCTGATGACATTAAAATATTGCTTAGTTATAAAACTTCATGTTGAAATTTCAAAAATTATTAGTCTTTGACATTTTCAGGAAATTTACCAAATTTGGCACCGGGGTCTAAATTCCAAAAGCTTAGAACGTATTCAAAGAGCAATTCCAATAATTCCTCATGAAAATATAAAACACAAAATCGAAATGATACATAGAGTTCCAGTCGTTCTGATGAGTACTAATTGTTTAACATTTTTTGGCCCCTTAAGGGCATGCCCCCAGGGGTCATACCAAAAGTCTGCTATCATCAGTATATGAGATGCATATAATCGAACTTGCATACAAAATTGCAGCTTCCAAACATGAATACTTCAGAAGATTTCGCATATTACTGGATATCTCGAAATACATTTTCGCTCATTTTTCCGCCCTGAGGGCAAATTTCAAAATTCCGAAACCTTCGACACAGACAACTTTTATAGTGTTACTTATACCCTTATTACAAGGTTTCTGCGATTTAAGGTGTAAGAGGAGTTCCAGCGGAATCGATTTTTTCGTTTTTTGGACCCCCTAGAGGCCATGCCCTGAGGGGGTCATACCAAAGTTCCGACACCCTCTGTGAAGTTGCTACATAATATGTGAGTCCATATACGAGTTTCAACTTTCTAGCTCAAATGGCCTTCGAAATTTCTTCAATTGTTGGATATCGCGGAAATTCGTTTTCGCCCATAATTTGCCCCTAGGGCGTTTGACCTAAATTCCGAATCCACAGTGTGCTACTTCTGATCATACTCTAGTATGGTGCCGAGTTTCAAATTTGTATCTCTTATAGTTCCAGAGCTATCAGCATGATCAGGGAGCATTACAAACGCACGTACGTACGTACATACGGACGGACTGCATTACATAGTCCCCCCGCTTTCGCTAAGCGGGGGGATAATAATAATTTTTGCAATGATAGATTTATTGGTAACAGTATTGTTCCTCCATTACATGGAATTTAAAAATGAAAAATAAGAGCACTACTAACTTGACAAAAAATGCAGTGACAAAGTATGCAGAGATGAGATGGAAATCTTATATTCACATACATTTTTGTAAGGTGTATTGGCATATATTCTGCTGAATTGAAATATCCAGGTAAATCCTGCAATTTGACTGGTTACCTTGACAGGGGATATGAGACCGTATCCCCATGATAGCAAAATCACAATTTTTTAACGCTTTTAATAGAAAAATATAGCACTTCTAGCAAAATATAAAAGTTATTCAGGCTTCACACGGCATACGGGTTCATATTCCCTGTCTGTGCCCTATATCCCCTGAGACCTGGTTATTTCTTTAAAAAGTTTTAAAAATTATCTCACATTACAGTTCAACCAATGAATCCAATATTTTCTTTCTATTTTTATTCTTAAATCCTATGTACAACTTGTTAAGCAGATTACTGATATAAAGTCACAAATCTATAGATCACTGTTATGGAATAGTGTGAACCTAACAGACGTTTAAATAGACAAGATTCAATTGTCCTTCTCTGTAGGTCAGTAGAGTGTTTTTATCAGAAGATCAGGCTGCTTATATCACATGAAATGTTTTGACACTGATCGTTGGCATGATGGTACCTACTATCATATTTTCTTTGAATACCTTAAACCTTAACTTATGCTGAGTCAGATATGCATTTAAATGTATAAAGAGCATGTTAAAGACTAGAGTTATTTATTTAAAATACTCTAGATCAATAATGTCTATAGAGAACCTGGGAAAATAAGGTTTATTTGAGCAATGCCCAGATACTAAGTATTCAAAAGTTGAATAAAATGTCTAAATAACATAATACTGAAGTTGCTGTTAATTGGATTCTGCATATGGGCATTTCGACAACTTATGATCTTCAGATAAAATCAGATATTGGAAATCAATATACCAAAATATTGTAAAGACTGATAGAAAACAATTTACCAAAAAGATCTAAATAGAAAAATGGCTCATAGATATCTGTGATATACAAGTTTATTGACTAATTATAACATGGTATAACACATATTGGACTAAATACCTCGGAAATTTATGATCTTTCATTTTTTTTCACAGAACACAGGTATATGAGTTTTTGTGCAATTTTCCAACAAAACAGCAGGTCAAACTGTAGATTTAACCCAGACCAAATGCTAACATTGCGTTTAAATATTGAATTCTTTTTGACTGGGTTCCTTATTCTGCAGGGAACTCCTATACATTTTGTTGAAGGCTTATCTTATTCACTCAGTTAATGATAATTTTGTTGAATCAAGGCTACCATATTTAGAAAATCAAAATACTAGATCTGATAAAGAACCAATAATATGAAAAAGAAAGGAAATGGGGTAAATGGCAAGGAGATAAGTTAAAACGACCCTGAAAACAAAAACATGTCTTCAAGTCAAAGTAATATAATTTGTATACAAAAAGTTTTTACAATTGAGATAACCAGTTTTTATGTAGATTGGTGAGCCTTAAAAACTAATTAATTAACAAACATTAAGACAGAGACATTTTGGGCAAAATATCTTTTATTACCATATAAAACTTAAACAGGGTGAATTGAACTTAAATACACCTTAAATTATGTAGAATTATGTAGAATTTCACAGTCTTCAATAAAATAAATATTTTCTATAAACAACTCAACAATAGCACTTTAAAATCCCCTTTTCTTTCCTAATTCCAGAATTTAAATCTATGAGACTGTTATTAAATTGATATAAATCTCACAGGATTTCCAAACAAGATTTAGATTTCAAATTTCACACTGGTTCGTAAATTTTAAACACTAAATACTTGGTCTCTTATAAAATCTGAACAGTCTTGACAAGTACTATTATGTCACCCAACGCACTAACGAGAAAGTTGGTAAACAGAGGCTTTACCTTGTTGTAAGTTATACATGATTTACGTATGACTTCTGTGAGAATATGTAAACAAAGCAATAAGCTATTTGATTGTACAACATCGGAATTTGTCTAAGTAAGCACGTTTTAATGACTTTGTATTGATATAGAATCCTTTGAATCAATCATCCTAATTCTGTGTCGTGGAGGGTATGAATGATTGATCAATATCCAATTTATCATTGTACGTAAATCACGACAGGCAAGTTCGTGCAACAAAACCTTTCTTTGTTTGATTTGAAATGCACCAAACACAAAACTTAGATCTTCATTTTGTGTGTTTGACTTTTTAGAGTTCATTTTGGAAATGTAAGTCAAATCAGTATCGTGAATGTAACAGGTCTTAAATAAAGCCATTTGTCAGATTATATTCTTAGTCTAAATTTACCACAAAAAGCTTCTCAAAGAAGGAAACTTTGTTGGAAACTTTTAAGAGTTAAGAGTCTGATCTGGTTTACTATTAAGGGAGCTAGAAGAGACCAACCTGATTCCTTCAACCTATTGAATGAATACTGACATACATCTACCTCATAAGTGATAATTAACTTGAAGTGTACCAAAATATTGGCCTCATTCAATTGAAAGAGACTTGTTGAATATATATACAGTACACACAGAGACATTCAGTTAACAAGAGGCTCTCAAGAGCCTGTATCACTCAACTGGGTCCTGCAGCACTATAATTCCCAATTGGTGGTCCATCTTTGGTGGTGTATGTACATAAAAATCAGAAACTTTTTATAAAATTTAATTAAAATTGTTCCAGTAGTTTACGAGAAGATTTTTGAATGCAGTTTCCAAACTTAAGGGGCCTATGTTAATCTACTTTCCCAGATGCTGGCAGCTATTTAACATAAAACTTTGAAGAGGGTCACATAAGGACTATCATATCAAAATTCTACTGAAATTTTTCAAGCAGTTTCAGAGGAGAAGATCTTTTTATGCATTTCCCACTAGGTCCAATGTTAAACTAAGTTTTGCTACTGGTGGCCATGTCGGAAGACGGATCAGCACCAAAATAACAAGCTTGATCAAAATCTCACAAGTTTCATTTATGCAATGTTTAAATTGAATCCATTCAATGGTTTTCCATGATATCTTTGCATTTCCCCTTGGGGTCCAATTCATTGCTGGCAGCCATGTTAGATGATGGATCAGAACTGAAGTAACACCACTTGGTCAGCTTCTCATAAGCAAAGTTTAGATTCAATCTATTAAGCAGTTCTCTAGAAGAAGATCTTTTGTTAAATTAAGTTCACAGCTGGTGACACTTGGTCAGCACCTGACAGGCATCATTCATGTCATGTTTGATTCAAATCTATTCAGCAGTTCTCTAGAAGATCTTTGTGTGCATTTCCAATAGGGTCTAATGTTTTGGTCATGTAAGATGACAGATTGGCACCAAAGTAATAACACTTGGTAAGCACCTCATACATTGTCATAATCATCATTCATGCCAAGTTTGGTTCAAATCCATTCAGTGGTTCTAAAGTAGAAGTTCTTTGTATGCATTTTCCCATAGGGTCCAATGTTAAAATTAAGATCCCCGCTGGCAGCTATGTTGGATGATGGATCGGCACCAAAGTAAGAACACTTGGTCAGCACCTCATAAGCATCATTCATGCCCAGTTTGGTTCAAATCCATTCAGTGGTTCTCAAGAAGAAGTTCTTTGTATGAATTTTCCCATTAGGTCAAATGGTAAACTAAGTTCCCCGCTGGCGGCCATCTTGGAAGTGGTCGGAAAACTTGAATGTGTTCAATAAAATATAGTCCTTAACATGCTGAACATTTTTGCAATTTAAACTTGACCTCTATCTCAAAGCGTTTTTGAAATATAAGACAAAAAGTAAAAAAATCACGAAAAATTTGACCAATAAAGGACCACAACTCATATATAGGTACTTGGATTTTCTTCAAAATATCCATGTGGGTAGATCTTAACATGCTGAACATTTTTGCAATTTAAACTTAACCTGTATCTGTTATAGTTTTTTTTATAAAAAATAAAAAAGATCAAAATTTTGAAAATTTGATGTGTTTGTGAAACACTACATATGCCCCCAGATTCCGATTTTTACCCCTTTTTGACCCCTATTACCTTGACCTTTGACCTTTGACCTAATTTTTTTTTTTGCATATTTATGTTCCTCTTGACTAGACCTATACACTTGCCAAGTATCAAAAGTCTACCTAAATATAGTTCAAAAGTTATAGCCAATGTTAAAGTTTTGGACGCACAGACAAACAGACAGACAGACAGACAGACAGAAAGGACAAAAGCAATATGCCCCCCGATCCTCGATCTGGGGGCATAAAAAAGGCAATAACTCTTAGACGGGTTGTCAGATTTTCTTCAAAATTTCAGCATTTGTAGATCTTCTCATGCTGATCATTTTTACTACGTCAGATTTTTTATATCTGTAACGATTTTTGAGTTATTTGCCAAAAACTGTAATTTATCCCTATGTTCTATTTTTAGTAACGGCAGCCATGTCGTTTGACCTAAGACATAAAAAATAACAAATTTGAAACTAGATACCCTAGTGATGATTCAGTTAAAGTTTGGTTCCATTTGACCCAGTGGTTTCAGAGGAGAAGATTTTTGAAAGTGAGCTAACGACGGACAGACGATGGACGACAAGTGATGGCAATAGCTCACCCTGGCATAGCCAGGTGAGCTAAAAATCACTCTGGTCCGACAATTTTCACCCTTGTCATCCAGGAATTCATAGGCATCGTTGGTGATGGTCTGTCAAAATTTTCGGTGAAATTAAACCCAAAAAAATCATCGGTAATTTCCTTTGATGTTTGGTCAATAAATAAATGCCGGTGAAAGACGGACTTCCACCAGAATTGTTGGAGTTTCATTGTCCTATCTATCTCTTTAAAAATATTAAGTTTAAGGATAATATGGAGAGACAAATAAATTCATAGTGATACTGAAAATGACGACCGGTTTTCGTGTGACCACCTTCTCAAAAATCTTATGTTCGCACGTATTAATAACTGCCACAAATAAAAAACACAAATGAATAGCTTCGAGGAAACATATATCTATGTAAAAATATCTCCCCATTCGACAGAGAATAGTGGGTTAAACACGTCTACTTTCAATACGTAAGCCTCTGTAGATTCTCATAGTGACATGCTGGAATGTTAGGGTTGCATAAAAGCATGGACCTATGACCAATCAAAATACAGTTTAGCGGATTCCCCTTACGTATTGTTTGTGACAAAAATAGGAGCCAAAGATCTAATGCCAAGGACATGGTCTCTTCCAAAATTCGCAGTAAGGTTATGTATTTTTCAAAAATATCCTCACGATCTTCAGACTATTTGAAATATGAAAAGCAAGCTTTTAAAAAATTATAAACTGCACTTAGAGATAATTACTTCATATACACAAATAGATCAATATTTAAAAGTACAATTAACAACAGCAGGTTAGTTAATCCTCTGTTTATCAGTTTCGTGGACATCCGTGAATGTCGGTGAATGTCAGATTTGTTGTTGGACATTCAACCAGTTTCACCCACAATTCACAGACGTCGGATTTGAGTGATTTTTAACTCAATGCCTCTGTTTGTACTGTATGATAAGACTACAAAAGACACAATATCATGGGTCTAATCTTTAGAAAAACAATCATAATTTTCTCTATTAGGCCAAATCAAATTAATTAATAGATTCTCATCCCCACCTGCCCCATTTTTTCTAGGCTCAATTTTTTTTTTTTTTTCAATTATTCAGAAATTTTCTTTAAATTCCTATCAATCTTTGTGGAAATCAGTAAAAAATATAAAATTAAACCCTCCAACCCACCCCAGATTTTTTTTTACAGGTGGAAGAGAATCTACAAATTAACTTGAAAGGGCCTTAATTTTGTATATCACTTTTAAAAACTTTAAGATTTTTCAAAAAAAGATAGAAAATAACTGAGGAAAATAACAAGAATCATTTGGATGAAGATATATTGATAATTTTAAGATTTATGAGAAGTTTGTGTCTATAACCTTTACAAATTCTACCACTCTGTATAATTCATTAGAGTTCTGTGTATTGTATAGTTCCAACAAGGATTAATTCCTTCAGTGTATATACTTCTGTACTGAATAAATATGGCTAATAAACTTTCAGGAGTGTTTGGATACAGGGAAGATATAAGTCTAGGCGTCATTTTAACCACATTACTTGTATACTTCCAAAGAAGTATAAAATGAGAGGGAGTGTGGCTTGGCGTCAATTTAAATTATCACTTGTCTAACATATAAGAATTGTCATGTTAAATGATTAAGAATTACTATAGAGAGCCCATTTAACATCCATCATAAGAAATGCATACAATAATTCAGATGGTTATGTATTTCTTACTTATATATGCAATTTCAAGAATAAAAAATTCCAGGAGATTTTAAATTTGCAGTTTTACTCTATTAATTGATTAATATTTGACTATTTCTTATTATATACACTATAAAAACAGATTAAGGAAAATTACTGCTGATTTTGTAAATCCATTGCATATGACCTGCACCTAACATCAACAACAGCAATTTTCAAAAGTACCAACTGCACGCAATGGCCATAAAATACTGGTTAACATTTCAGAGTTAGCTCAGGAGAGAAATTCTGAGAAAGAAGGAACATTATAATCGCTTACTATTGATTGACGCATGTCGATGTAATCAAATTATGTTTTATTATCCCAATATAGCTTTCTTATTACAACTATAATATATAATAAAATATTTTATGTGTATTGCATGCCTGTATGGTAAAAGGTATACACTTCAATTTAAGGAAGCAAATGATCAATTTATATACATTATAAAGATGGAAAAATGGTATATTGTCCATTAAATGGTACAAAAGATCAATTTATACAAGTTACTTTATACAAGTTACAAGGTATATAAATGTACATTAAAGGGTCCTCAGAAAGATCAATTTATACAAATTACAAGGTATATAAATGTACATTAAAGGGAGAAAGTTTAACTAATGCTGTAAGTTATAATGTTATACAAATAAGAAATAATTCATGGCTGGTACCGTATATGGTCATTTGAAATTTAGCCGTGGGATGAGCCTTAATTATCGAATTTAACCGAAAGCGTTAGCTAGGGGTTAAATTTATGAATATTAAGGTCAAGCCCATGGTTACATGACAATAACCATATACCTGCTATGATTTATTTTGATTTTTATATGACTGAAAATTGAATTTTCCATCCCGAAGCGACCTAAGAGAAAGTGGATATCTTGCCTCCATTGCTGTCTGAGTGTATGACATCACAATACACAATCTGACGTTTTCAAAGTTCAAAATTGAAATCAAAAACAAAACAATACACATTTACATGTCTGAATGGCATGGTATTGTTGAAACTGTTTCTTCTTAAACTAAGAAGGACAAAAATTAAAAAACATTGTTTTTCATCCCATTACTCATATTGCGATACCATTTGTGTATGTACGAAATATATGGTTATCGAGTATTATAAACTGGTTGACAATTAACAGGAGCCATGTTAAAATGCTGAATATCATATTCAAGTGTCAGGCATTTCGAGAAAAAGGTTTTTGGTAATGCTATTTAGTAATAATCAAAGCATTCTGATGATATTAAAAGCAATCAAAAGTATGAAAAGTGAAACAGAAATTTTTTTTTCACACTTTAAAAGGTTTCTCACTGGTCACTAAATAAAGATTTCTGATCATTGCAATTTTTCCATTAAAGAAGTAGTATAGGAGTAAAAATAATTTTTGAGGAGTTACTCGGTGTGTACTGAATAAAGCCCAAAGGACAGACTCTTCATATATGTTAATCGTTTGAGTGAAGGCCACCTCTCATTTTGGAATCATTAACTCCTCCAAAATTAATTTTATTATATAATAATTGTTATAATTCTAATTGTTTTACTACTGAAGGTGCCCCTATATTTGATGTTATATAACTGCACTGTTAATTGAGAGCTGACCAATGAAATTGGACGTTTCAGGAACATTTGGAATTGTTATAAACTTCTTTATTTCATTCATTACAGTGTATTTTTTTTTCAAACAGTGACCCCCAATTTTCTCTCATTTTCTCTTTTGCACACATCCCAAAGTAGACTTGACAAAATTTTATGCAGTTCTTAATATGTACAAGTTTTTAAATATGTCATGTAAAATTTTTTTATTTTTTTAAATAATTTTTCTTCAGTTATATCATCATATGATTTTGTAATGACCTATCAGTTTTTGAGGTATATGGAGACATTGAAATGAAACTTTTACTACATAAATGCAAATTCTACTGTTTTTAATCAGATTTGAATGGCGAGTTTGAGGGGATTCGTTTTATGTCCACCGACATCTTGTCAACATTTGTCCATATCATGGTAATATATACCCTTTTAGACAGTTGTATGATCCAATTGCCTTATAAATATCCAAAAGATTGACCAATATTAGGCCAAAATTAAAATATTGTTTGTTTCCCATTACCCTACCGACCCTAAAAAAAATTGCCCTACTCAAATAATTTTATTGACTCGCCTCAGAAAAAATTTCTTTTGCTCAAATTTGGATAAAAAATAGTAATTTCTACCCCTTTTTAGTAAAAATTATAAATTTTTTTTAACTTCCTACCTATACCTACTTTATATATACATTATTAACATTATTACGTAGAGTTGGTTAAGGAGAAACAATAATTTTTTTATTATGGCCTTACTGCTGGTCTAACACCCTTTATCCATCAGTCAAAAATACTGGTACGACAAAACAAACACAAGAAATAAGACATAGAACTGTCAGAACATGCGTAATAAGTCAATATATTTCACTGAGGTGACAGGTCGAAGTGCAACACGGAATTTCCTTATTTACACGAATGGCATTTAATTTCTACAGATGCCACTTGATTAAGTGCCTTATTTAAGTCAATGTGCACCTTTTTGCAGTAAATCTGTTATTGACTTAAATAAAGCATTTAATCGAGTCGCATCTATAGAAATTAAATGCCATTGACATAAAGACATTCTTGATATGCACTTCGGCCCCAGTGTATTTGTTAATTTCAAATGTCTTTTTCTTTTCAAGCCTCAAAAAGGCGAAACAACCATTAACATTATTGTGTTGAATAATTTTCTATAATTAACTGCAAAATATAACTTAGGCGCTGACAGGAGTGTCTTGAAAATAAAAAAAACTGCCACTTAGATATGTGGTGAAAAATATATTCCTAATTATTTCCCTTTACGTAAAATTGAAATAAATCGACTTGAAAAAGAGAACTGCGCCTTACCAGTGTATTTGTTCTTTATATAAATTAAATTAAATCTTACCGTATACAAGACTTGAAAAAGAGAAAAAATCTTTGGCAGCTCATTTCCTTTCATCAATAGTCAGACTAAAGCAACATGTCTTCGTATTAAATACAGATGTGTTGGATATAATGACAACCTCCAATCAGAATAAATAATAATACATAGTTAACGAACCAACCTTCCCAGCCTCAAGTAATTGTTTCTCTTACACAATCCTACAGTGATAATTCAATATATATACTAATCAATTAC
Organism: Modiolus philippinarum; assembly: GCA_002080025.1. Lineage (NCBI taxonomy): Eukaryota > Metazoa > Mollusca > Bivalvia > Mytilida > Modiolidae > Modiolus > Modiolus philippinarum. The sequence continues at coordinate 158,831 of MJUU01023312.1, forward strand.
GACCAATGTCAGAGGCCAATTTCTAGAACTGATTCAGTCGTGGTACTGTTGCTTACAAATAGAATAAACCTGATTATACTCAAGGGAACAGTTCCTATAGACTATCAGATGTCAGAAAAAAGTCTCCTTAAATATGGGGGATGTTTTAATGAGCATAGTTCAGCAAAGGGCAGAGAATCAATACAGGGCGGACAGAATTATCAGCACGAAACATCGTTTGATAGCGATATAATTACATCGCATTGTTGTAAAAACGACACAAGTATAATACATTTTTATAAACTATTATTAATGGCTTTACAGGAAAGTTTCTTTAAAGCAATTAATGTCTAGGTTTTATAATCAACGGATCCACAAAATAGTGACAGAAACTCGGTTTTATCCCCAATACCCCATATAAACTGACATATAAATTCATTGAAATCTAGCGAGAATGACATATAAATTTGTTAGGTCAGCGATTATTGGATTAATTCTTCATTTATGTTTTCCCTAAAGATATTATAGTCTAGAGAGTTTATCTGATAGTTCTTAGGCCATGCTCAATAACATTCCACATAAACCAGAAATATCAACATACAAAAGATAACTATTTATGATCTCTAACTTTAAGGGCATGGAGCATCACTGGATATTGATACCAAGGGACTGGAGAAAAGCATTGAACTGTTAAACTGTTTAACCCTTTCTAAAATATGTTGTTATCTTTTCTTATATGAGATCTCAAGTAGTTGTCTTTTTCACTTCCATGTAATTCATGAAACATGTAAAATGGTTTAGTTTAGTTTTGAAGGGTCATTTGTATGTAAATTTTATTTCAGACAGTAAAATTGATTTTCTCCCTAAAAGTCACACAATACAATATATATTCTGTTAGATAATTTCATAAAAAAACACTCAGCAAGAAGTGTTTGTGAAATGCTAAATGTGCCCTAAGATTCTACAGTAAAATATATGAAATACACAATTTTACCACTTTTTGACCTCTGTCACCTTCACCTTTGAGCTATTTTTTTCTTTTGCATAAATGTTCCTCTTGACAAGACCTAAATACTTGCCAAGTAATAAAAGTCTATCTTATATTAATTCAAACGTTGTACCATAAAAACACCCAATTCAACCCCTTTAATCTGATACAAATGAAGCCCCTTTGGGCCTCTTGTTTATTGAAATGGTTTTAATTGTTAAGTGTATCAGTTTAAACCTGCTATAAGAAACCCACAGAAAAATACTGCATCGAGATCCGACAAATAATTTAAAATATTCATTTTTTTCCATTTGTCCGCCTCTTGTTTCTCAAAAACAGTAAATGCTGCCTAAAATCTGTCGGCATACTACAGTTGTGCAATTTAATTAGCAATAACACAAAACAAACGCCGTCTGAATAGGATAAACAATTTAGGATTGATTCTACAGTAAAATATGTGAAAACAGCCAATTAAATCACCCCCCTTTTTTAACCTCTGTGACCTTGACCTTTGACCTGACTTAATTTTTTTGTGTGTGCATATTTATGTTCCTCTTGCATGACTAGACCTATACATCTGCCAACTATGAAAAGTCTATCTTGCATACCAGTACTTAATAAAGGGCTACGCCGAGCGCAGCATGTCAAACACTGAAACTTGAACGAGTGTAATTAAAAATGAATGAGGACACAGTAAAGAGCTTGATACAGTAATTAAATGGACACAATAAAGAACTATGATGAAAAATAAAAATTTCTAATATTTCGAAAAAATGCAATTTTGGCCCCTTTCACCCATTGTAGCTCGGAAATGGTAGAAGCTACTTGAAATCTGCTGGCATAACTTTGAAAGCTTATATCATGAAGAATCTAAAGAAAAAAATCCCATCGCAATCCGATGAAAAATAAAGATTTCACATATTTTGAAAAATTGCAATTTTGACCCCTTTGGCCCCTTGTAGCTCAGAAACGGTAAAAACTACGCGAAATCCGTTGACATATTACTGAAAGCTTAAATCAAGAGGAATCCAAAGAAAAAAAATCTCATCAAAATCCAATGAAAAATAGAGATTTCACATATTTAGAGAAATTGCAATTTTGGCCCCTTTGACCCCTTGTAACT
>MJUU01023312.1:162003-173230 GCA_002080025.1 Modiolus philippinarum
AATAAAGGGCTACGCCGAGCGCAGCATGATACGACCGCAGCATGTCAAACACTGAAACTTGAACGAGTGTAATTCAAAATGAATGAGGACACAGTAAAGAGCTTGATACAGTAATTAAATGGATACAATAAAGAACTATGATGAAAAATAAAAATTTCTAATATTTCGAAAAAATGCAATTTTGGCCCCTTTCACCCTTTGTAGCTCGGAAATGGTAGAAGCTACTCGAAATCTGCTGGCATAACTTTGAAAGCTTATATCATGAAGAATCTAAAGAAAAAAATCCCATTGCAATCCGATGAAAAATAAAGATTTCACATATTTTGAAAAATTGCTATTTTGACCCCTTTGGCCCCTTGTAGCTCAGAAACGGTAAAAGCTACACGAAATCCGTTGGCATATTACTGAAAGCTTAAATCAAGAGGAATCCAAAGAAAAAAAATCTCATCAAAATCCAATGAAAAATAGAGATTTCACATATTTAGAGAAATTGCAATTTTGGCCCCTTTGACCCCTTGTAACTTGGAACCGTAAGAGCTACACAAAATCTGTTTCACATAGTACTTAAAGCTTATATCATGACCAATCATAAGAAAAAAATCCCATTGAAATCCGATGAAAAATAAATATTTTATGTAATCTGCAATTTTTTTGTTTGCAATTTTTTCCACGTTTGGCCCCTCATAACTCAGAAAGGAAACAAATTATCCAAAATCTGATGGTGCAGCGCTCTATTTATTTTTCGAAAGGAATCCATTGCAAAAAACGGCATCAAAATCGGACTACAAATTAAAAAAATTACATTTTTGAAATTCGCCCCTTTTGAACCCCATTTATCTCATGAACGGTACATGCGCCGTGAAATCCGTTGCAAACTACTGATTGGAAATTACCTCAGGACCACACTGTAAGAAACCCCATCAAAATCCGATAATTAATAAAAATTCTACAGCTAAATAGGTGAAAACACCCAATTTTGCCCTTTTTGGCCCATATTTTAAAAACGGGAGGGGCCATAATGACCAAAACCGATCCACATCTTCCTTTTGTGCCAAGGAACATTGTGTTAAAATTTCATAAGGATTGATAAACTTGAACTTGAGTAATTGGCCAAAACTGAAAGTGTCTACAGACAACGACGCCGACGATGAAAATGACGACGACAGCGCCATACCATTATACGACCACAAAATTTCTGCGGTCGTATAAAAAGTTATTGCCAAGGTTAAAGTTACAATGCACAGACAGACAGACAGACAGACAGATACACACATAAAAAGGACAAAAACAATATGCCCCCGAACCTCTATCTGGGAGCATAAAAATAAATTCAAAGAAATTTTCAAATTTAGATGATGCTAGTCTGAGTGTGTTTACACCTTGACACTGCAATTAGTTCTGACCATAAATTGTAAAACAAGAATTTGATACCATCAAAATTTCATCCAATCAAAATTGCATGATTACATTAGAATCAAATATCAGTCAAAATCATTTAAGATTCAAAAATGCCAACCTGCAGTTTGAAACCTTTCATAAAAGGCCTTAACAGTAAACATGTTTATGGCAGAGTCGGCAATCCCTATCTACTTCAGTTGTATTGGCCTAACAAGGTTATGTCAGAGTTGGCAATCTCTATATATATATATCTAATTAAACAGTTTGGCTGTGTACATTATTGATAGGGCTAACTCTATAATCAGTTTTATTGTCTGCCAGTCTGATAGTTATTACCAAGCTAATCAGTTTTTTATGACACACAAGCTGGCGAGCTTTACATGGATGTGGACCTTTGTGTTTTTCTGTATTTATTGTACTAAGCTTAGCGTGGACCCTATGTGAATGGTGTGCACTCAAGCTTGGACCCTGTGTGAATCGTGTGCACTCAAGCATGGACCCTGTGTGAATCGTGTACACTCAAGCTTGGACCCTGTGTGAATCGTGTGCACTCAAGCGTGGACCCTGTGTGAATCGTGTGCACTCATCATGCTATTCCTCTGTCTGATATGCTGCATCTCTGTTTGAATGTTATGTTATAATGAAGATGCTGCGAACATTATACATTACCTGGGTGAGAAATTAACTTTTTTCCTCCAGGGACCAGCTGGGCCCTAACTTTAAATTTCTAGGGGCCCAGCCCAAATTCTAGGGGACCAGATTTGAACGTAAAATGCTGATGTTTCAATATGATGTGTATTCTTTTCAATTGGTTTGTTGTGATTTTTGTGTGAGTATAACTATTGTTAATGGAAGTATAATGAAGATACTCCAGTGGTTTGTGATACACATTACGTTTTTTGGGTTCCTTAACCCACTGATAAAGTTCCACATTTTGAACCAAAACAAAATAAATGTTAGAATTTCGGAAGCTTAACGGAACGGAGTCTGCATTTTTTCTGTTATTTTAAATAAAAGTAAAAATCAATCGGGAAATCAATACATTTTTGGTGGTATCAAGGACCTACTTATATTGTGTCAACACAATATTTTTTTCACATATTTTTAGGCAATATATGTTAAATTTTTTTACGGAATATCAAAATGTCTTCAATTCATAACACTTCTTGTACTTTGGTTTTCAGACATATCATGAAAATACATTCGTAACTTCTCGTCCATTACCAAGGTACTGTAGGTGTAGAAAGATGACTGAGTAGTTACGAACTATGCACCAAACGGGTTGGGAGTCACCGCGATGTTAACCAATCGTAATTACATTTAGAGCGAGAGAACCTGGCACTGTATTCTTTAGAAATAACCGTTATCACATGTTTACCCATCTGTTTCAAAATTGTCTAGTCGCCAACTGGGCGACTAGGAAAAACTTTCCCCCAGCCGGAAATCGAGGGGCCACAGGCGACTGGGCGACCGCTAATTTCCTTCCCTGCATAACTCTCCCCAAATAAAACGATGACAAAACTTTGCATGCAAGGTAGATTTTGTCACATCTTTAGTACCACACAAGGCTAAATAGTACCTCTCTTCCCCACCCAAGGCATTTTTTTTCAAGACTAGGATTTCATTATTATTTACATTTTGATTCCTTGTAAAAGTCATCTCCAGAACAAGATAGACCTTGATTTGCAAAAAGATATAAATAACTTCTGACAGAAACTTTCAGTGATATACAACATACTAGGAAATGGCAGAGAAGCTATGACAGAGATAGAGTTCTAAAAAAATAAACTATAGAAGTTTATTTAGTCATTTTCATAATATGATAGAAAATGAATACATATAGAAAATTTCCAGAAAATTTGGGCAAGTGAATTCTTATTTGGTGAGTGAGTTTTGATAGTCCTGCAAAATGAGGGTGTTGAAGACTGTACAGTGACCCCTAGATGCATTGTTTTGGGTCACCTTGGAGACACCTTGACATTTGCCCCATTTTCTCTTTTTCATAGATTGGCAAGTGTCTTAAAAAATTTAATTTTTACACTGTATACAACATCAGTTAGTGGGGCAAGAAGAAATAGTTTGATTCCTAATTCTTTGTTTGCTTAATATTGGGATGATGATTTCTTTTTACTGTCTATACATTTAATACCTTTCAATAGCAATAGCTGTCGAGTTGTTACTGGACACTATCGCAATGAAAGTGGAGGTTTGGCATGCAATAAAACTGCTTTTTAACCTATTATTTCCATTGAAATGCTTGTACCAAGTCAGAACTATTGTGGTCGACAATTTGTCAAGTGATCCACCTGTTTATTCCGTTTGCCTCTTGACAATTTTGTTCATTAATTTTGCTCTTACCCCATTTAAAGGTAACAATACCACACTTACAACTGCAAAAATACAGAATATATTTTTAACTGCTTTTTTTAAAAAAATTAGTATTGAAACTCACTCTGAACATAAGTTTGGGGCTTGAATGAAGGCTGACTGGTCTTCATCTTCTAGTGTTTCTACCTGGAGACAATCGTCATCGGACTCGATATCCACTGTAGTAACATTATAACGACTGTACTGCAGTGGTTGTACACTTACATGTCGACTTTCCGGGATTACAGGAAGTTTTAACGTCTTTTCAGATTTAACAAAAAGTGGTACAACATTGTGAGGCCTTGACGATAACTTTGCTCCCATTTTCTTTCTGACACATTTTCACAATTATGTCTCATATGCCATTCAAACATATAATTCTATAAAATGTATATATATGTTGATCACTTTCATAAATTCCTTTGGAATTGTACAAGCCATGAAAGAAAGCTTAAGTTTTACAGACCAAACTATTATCTCAATTGAATAATTCCGGTCTATTTTAAAATATAAATCCATTCAAATTTACCATCTGTCTCCAAGTAATATTTTTCCCTCCATAAAACAAACAATTTTTACTCAGAAAGTATCACAAAAACTATTACATATTATATATATATACTCCATTATAAACAATAATTTTTTTAAACAATTCTTGTAATTATTTATCGTGTTTATGTTAATACAACTGTCGGTCTTAACAAAAGTAAATACAAACTTAGCAACAGTGAAAATCTTTGGGTGTGCAGCCATGCTTTGTAAATCTGATTTTAATACTACATTAGGCATAAAGAATGCTCCTATAACAATTAAAATTATATAAGTATTTAATTTTACACTTCTATTTTCATGATGAAAGAATAGCCACAGATTATTGGTTTTAAATTGTGACATCACACATCATGTTGAAAATGCGATGTGTGATACATGTATGTATGTGAATAACAATAAGAAAGAATAACATAAACAAGAGTTACTGTGGCCTAGTTAGGGCAACAGATACCTCCCGCCCCCACCTTTTCATGAACCTTCTAAAAAAGGGAATTATTGGAAAACAAAATACATAGTGCACATCTATGATGGTGAATGAAAGGATACGGAGTAAATGCATATGAGAAAGAGTCTCTACAAATACATGGTAAAAAACAAGCAAAGGAACAACGTTTTTATTGTTGTTCTTCATCTTGAAGTCACCATGAGGCCTTCAACAATGAGCTTTGCTCATACCTCATAGTAAGTTCAAGGCGGCCCCTCAGCACCGGTTTAAGCGGAATTCTTTGCTAATTGTCGAGCAACGCAACATCCATGTCTTCATTGGTCATGGATGCGGGATTGTCAACAAACATCAATTAAACCAGGATTAAACTGGCAAAGTGCTCTTACAATCACTGTCATCCTTTGCCCGACAAAAGCACTAGTGTCTTAAGGTCAAGTTGAATTAATTGAAGGTGTCCTACACATTTCTGATTTTTTGCACATTTATACAAATAACAGAGATACATCAGAATATGTAAAAATAAATTGGGGTACCCAGGCTCGTTTTTTTATCTAGGAGAGATTGAAATTCCCCAAAATAATGTCATATTTAAGCTGGTTATATAGGTAAAAACCACAAATCGTTATCTTGAAATACTATTTACTTGTAAATTGAAATAGGCAGATATCCTACAGTTTTCTAAAAAACTGATATATTGTAGGACAAGTTTTAAGCTTTCCAAAGCTGTAAAAAAAATTGAGGGGTACCCAGGCTTGTTTTTTTGGTATAATTCTCCAAAAACGCTGTACGTTGACAAAATACGGCCTTTTTCATTTGCGCTGTCGCAACGTCATTACGTCGCAATGAGACTGAAAATTAAGGTCAAATCAAATGTCCTACAAAATTCTGATTTTTTGCATAATGATTGCTAAGCCTGAGATACAATGAAATATAAAAAAAAAAAATTGAAAAAAAAATCGTCTGGACCCAATCTATAAATAAATTCAAACACACGAATTTGTGCAGAAAAATGCTAGTGTCAAGGATCACGTTTGCCGACGTCGATACGAATGAAGACACTTGCAGAAACAGTATCTTGGCAAAAGTCCTTCATGTTGTATATCTGGTACTATAAAATGTGAAAATAATTTTACCGACTTGGTACTGCAAAGCATTTCTCCATTATTTAAACCAGTTCTAGTTTNTTAAGGTCAAGTTGAACTAATTGAAGGTGTCCTACACATTTCTGATTTTTTGCACATTTATACAAATAACAGAGATACATCAGAATATGTAAAAATAAATTGGGGTACCCAGGCTCGTTTTTTATCTAGGAGAGATTGAAATTCCCCAAAATAATGTCATATTTAAAGACCAAACTGCCTATTCAGTTCTACCATTGATTTTTTTCTCAAATTTGGTGACAAAGTAGTTTGTGACTTGGAAGAAAATTTTCAGCGAAAAAAATGGGGGTCACCGACTTAATTTTTTCGCTATGGTAACTCAAAGTTGATAGTCTTTCCACAATTATTGTTATCGTTCACTCTTTCTTTAAATGGATGCTATTTCTTTATTTTGAAACCTAGAATCAAAATTCTTTTTTCTGGTAGAAAAATAGATCTATACGTGTCCAATTAAAATTAAAAACTTTTATTCGTATGTCTGTGGGGTGTTAAGAGCTAACAATTTTCCGATTCCCGCCAAAAATTATTCGCAAGATCGGAATAAAGTTTTTCGTATAACAAAAATTTGACCGTTGATTTTTCAAGATAATCAGGTCACAAATAAATCTACCCGTATTCTTCACATTGATATGAAAAAAATCATATGTCACCGAACTCAAAAAAAAAGTTATAAGCATTTTAGTCTCCTTTTTATCGTTTGTTTGCCAGAATTACGTTGTCCGCCTTTAGACAGATGAAGCTGACGTCATAGTACAGATTCCGTTGAACAGTTGAACTAAGCGAACATTTTTCTAGGCGTCAGTACAGAGGGGGCCGATGGGTTTATTTCGTTCTCCGTGATCGGGGATTTCAATTTCCCGTGACTCGTTTTCCATTTCATTAATTTGTCGTGAATCGTTATTATTTGTCTTTTGTTGCTTTTATGACAATGTGTTTTATTTGATATTGATGGTAATGTCACATTTATTGAAACGGTTCTATAATTTTGTGATTTTTACAAAGATTTATTGAAACGGTTCTATAATTATATATCTAGTGTTTTGTGAAATAATCAGAACAGACTGAAATACATGTACCATTGCATGCATTGCGAAGTTTATGTGTCAGCAGTGCAGGTTAAAAAATTATCCGTTTTTCTCTTTCTATCAAAATAGTTTTCAAAAGTGTGTCTTTGTCTGTTTCCTGGTGTTATATACCTGAATTGATATTTTACATATAATAATTGCCGTTCGGCACTCTCCCCTTTTCCAATCGGAGTTTTTTTTAGCGATTATTTTATTTTTTAAAATATCGCGAAAGTAAAACGCCGTTTCGGGGATTTTCTACGTCATAGACGTGTTAGGAAACAATGTAAATGCGCTGTTATGTGCGTACAAACAATAGGCTGTTTGGTCTTTAAGCTGGTTATATAGGTAAAAACCACAAATCGTTATCTTGAAATACTATTTACTCTAGTACTTGTAAATTGAAATAGGCAGATATCCTACAGTTTTCTAAAAAACTGATATATTGTAGGACAAGTTTTAAGCTTTCCAAAGCTGTAAAAAAATTGGGGGTACCCAGGCTGTTTTTTCGTATGTTGACAAAATACGGCCTTTTTCATTTGCGCTGTCGCGACGTCATTATGTCGCAATGAGACTGAAAATTAAGGTCAAATCAAATGTCCTACAAAATTCTGATTTTTTGCATAATGATTGCTAAGCCTGAGATACAATGAAATATAAAAAAAAAATTGAAAAAAAAAATCGTCTGGACCCCATCTGTAAATAAATTCAAACACACGAATTTGTGCAGAAAAATGCTAGTGTCAAGGATCACGTTTGCCGACGTCGATACGAATGAAGACACTTGCAGAATCAGTTCTAGTTTTTTTCCGGTGACAATGTTCATTCAGTTGTATTATCGCATGCAAAGAACAATGAAATTTTATTTTTACACACTTTAATGATCTTCAAATTGACAATTTTAAGTTACTTTTTTCTTGTCTAGAAATACTTTTATTACAGTAAATATAAAACATTGATGTCATATTATTTAAATTTTTATTTTCGCCCAGTAAAATGTTTTCTTCAATTAAAATTTAGTCGGTTAGATTTTTAATGATTGCAATTAATTAAACATAGAACATGGCAAATGAATGAAACAAATACACGCAATAATTTTCGCATTTAAAAAATTAAGCGCATATTGGCGGATCCAGAGGGAGGGTTCCAGAGGTTGGAATCTCTTTTTTCTGGAAATGTTTGATATTTCGTGCAGAATTTAAGTAAAAATTGACAAAAATGGGAAAAATCGCCTGGAACCCCATGAAGCCCGGATCCGCCTGGGGCGCATGATCTTTTGCCAATATTCGAGTTTGTTTGGATGCTTTCATAGCTTTTTTACAACAATATGACAAATAGTTGCATTTTTGCACTGATTGCAAGACCATTTTTTTTACATTAAAAAAGTTTGTTGTAATTTTCTGCAAAAAGCATACTTTGCTCTGGAAGCATTAATTCGATATAATTTTTCCTTTAACAAAGTGCACCTGCATTTATTCGAAAAAAAAAATCCGATCAGCAAAATTTACATTTTAAATGATGTGAAGGGTTGCCCAAATAATACAATAACTTTCGTCATTTCCCCCGAATTTCTGGACTTGACGATTTCCAGATAAATAAAAATATTGGGGAAAATTGATAAGGCCTTTTTATACTGTACCTTCGTTTTTTTTTAATTTGATGTAATATGTGTTTCTCCTGAAAGCGGCTTTGAAGAGACATTGATTAAATTGACTTTCCAAAATAAATCGCTAATATTTTAAAAACTTACGAAAGTACATGTATAGACGGAAAACAGTCTATCTACATCGACTCACAAAAAGTGTGATTTTTGGAGTTTTCTTTGTTTTAAAATTATATCCCTGAAAATAGCAACTACAAAACCATGTTCAAATATTTAACATTCTTCAAAGTTTTCAACTTCGAATACTAGATTCTATGTGAAGTCTGTGCTTTTATTTACAAAAAGAACCTCTCAAATTGTGAATATATGAATTTCACATTTCAAAACTACACAATCAAATAGGTTGGGGAATATCAACTGGAAAAAGGACAGTTCAGAAGTCGCGAGGAATAGCTATGATTTTCATGGGGTGATATTGAAATGACAGGCAACATCTTCCTCTTATTAAAGCTACTGGAAAATGTATTGAATCTTCATTTTCTATTTAGAAAAATCTTTAATCTCGTACACTAATCAAATCATCAGTCAATGCCTTGCAAATGTCTGAATATTAAACTGATAAAATTTTGACTGCATTCATATCAATGCATATGATATCTAGAGAAAACAAGAAAGATAAGATGCCGATGTTTGTCAACTGATGTTTGATGTTCACAAATATGATTTGTAAAGGTGTTTTTTAGGTGCTGACTATGCCATGTACATCGTGTTTTAGGTCTGAAAAAAGAAATCACTGAGTCGTATAGTTCTTGGTCTGTGCAGTCTGATAAATGGAGCGGACAATAGAACTTTTCTTAGAAGTATCATCATTCTATAAAACATGGTGACTATCTCGTTGAGCTTTGATCTTTGTTTTTGTTTTTTGTTTTGCTATATGCGACGGTGAAGGCATTGAATACCACATGTTTGTAGAGACTCACAGTGTCTCATACTAGTACATGTGCATTTCCTCCATATCCATTCATTATCTTTTCTTTTGTTTCTTGTTTTGCTGTTTTGTTGTTTTTTTAATAAGAAAATGCAATTTTTGTAACCCTTAATTTACAAAAAGTTTCTTCAACGAGATCATTCCTGTGATGACACCAAACTGCATTCAAGGAAATCTTATCGATTTTTGTTGTATGCAACGATGAAAGCGTTTTTCAATAATTATCAGTGCCGTGTGTTTGTAGAGACTTTGTCTCATCAGCAACGCAAATTACCAGGGCCCAGTAGCCCAAGGCCCCTAAAATTTGACCTGGGCTACCAAGATTTATAAGCCAGTAGCCCAGGTTGCTACTAAAGCTTGCAGAAATTTCGGTTGACTATATAATACTGGGCTAGTGAAATTTTAGCTGGGCTACTGAATTCTGTTTTCCAACTCTGTCAATATTGCGTATGTTCATCCCTGCTCATGTGCATTTATTATCCCCGCACTTTCGAATGAAAGTTCGAGGACATTGTCGTTGGCCTCGTCCGTCTGTCCGTCACACAACCATTGCGACGCGAACTCCTCCTACATTTTTGGATTTAAGGTTTAAATTTTGTTATAGAACTGTTGCATATATGCTGCAGATGCGCAATAAGCTTTCGGAATTTTGATATTGGTCTTGATGCAAACAAGAGGCCCCAAGATGTCCATTTTGACACAAATTGTGGCATGCGACGTGAACTCCTCCTACATTTTTGGATTTAGGGTTTTAATTTTGTTGTAGAATTGTTGTATATGGTCTGTAGATGTGCAATAAGCTTTCGGATTTTTGATATCTATCTTGATGCAAACAAGAGGCCCCATGATGTCAATTTGACAAAGACCACAAAATGTGGATTGTGACACTTATGGCATGCGACGCAAACTCGTCCTACATTTTTGGAATTATGGATTTAATTTTGTTGCAGAATTGTTGCATATAGTCTGTAGATACGCAATAAGTTTTCAGAATTTTGATTCCGGTTCCAACTTTGGTAAATTTCCTGAAAATGTCAAAGACTGATATTTTTGGACATTTTGGCATACAATCTTAAATTTTGGCAAGTATTTGGAAAAAAATGGAAGAATGTCTCCTTCGATAGGGTTCTGTCTTCGGTGATAAGTAAGCATGTGACCAAGTTTGGTTTTGATCCTATGTAGTATACTCAAGTTATCATCCGGAAACCAAAATTTTATTGAAATTTTAGTCTATTTTTAGCAACTGTGACCTTGACCTTTGGGGTACCAACCTGGAAATCGATAGGGTTCTGTCTTGGGTGATAAGCAAGCATGTGACCAGATCCTATGTAGTATACTCAAGTTATCATCCGGAAACCAAAATTTCATTGAAATTTTAGTCTATTTTTAGCAACTGTGACCTTGAACTTGGGAGTACCAACTGGGAAATTGATAGGGTTCTGTCTTCGGTGATAAGTAAGCATGTGACCAAGTTTGGTTTTGATCCTATGTAGAATACTCAAGTTATCATCCGGAAACCAAAATTTTATTGAAATTTTAGTCTATTTTTAGCAACTGTGACCTTGACCTTGGGGGTACCAACCTGGAAATCGATAGGGTTCTGTCTTGGGTGATAAGTAAGCATGTGACCAAGTTTGGTTTTGATCC
>MJUU01023312.1:174204-186801 GCA_002080025.1 Modiolus philippinarum
GGCAATCATTTTCACCAATTGAATTTCAAAAATATTTGATTCCAATTTTGGTAAATTTCCTGAAAGTGTCAAAGACCACATATTTTTTGGAATTCTACCTAGCAACCAAACTGTTAGCATTTGTTTTGATAAGGTCAATCATTTTCACCAATTGGATTTCCAAAATAATTACTCCTAATTTGGTAAATTTCCTGAAATTGTCAAAGACCACTAATTTTTGGAATTCTACATTGAAACCATTGTTAAAAAATTTGTTAGAATTAGAAGAAACATTTCACCAATTTGATTTCCAAAATATATGATTCCAAGTTTTGTAAAATTCCTGGAAGTCTCAAAGACTACTTATTTTTCAAAATTCTGCCTAACAACCATATTCTTTAATTCCTTATTGTAAAAAAAGTGACTGTCAATAGTTTAATTTCAAAAATGTTAAGAAAAATAATACCCAGGGTCTATAGCTGTTTTCTGTGTCAAACAGGAGGTGCGGGGATCACTGTCGTTTCCGACAGTCATTACTCTAGTTCATTATTCATTCATTATTTATTCTTTTGAGCTGATTTTGTTGTTTTTTAATAAGAAGAGGCAATTTTGTTACCCTTTTACAAAAAGTCACATGCCAGTCTTACAGGTACTACCCATAACAACCTACATACTAAATATCATTGACCTACCATTTACAGTTATTGAAAAATACACTTAATAAGGCAATCTTAACATGGCCATTAGACCATAAAATTGAGGTCAAGGAGAAAAGTCATGTGCCAGACTGACATGTACTACCCAAGACCAACCTACATATTAAATATTATCAAACTATCTCTAATAGTTATTGAGAAAATGGATTTAAGCAGGGAAACTTAACGTGACCACTAGATCGTGAAATTGAGGTCATGGACAAAAGTCACATGCCAGACCCGAGACCAAATATACTCGACCTACCACTTGCAGTTATTGAGAAATGAACTTGAGCAGAGAAACTTAACGTAGCCACTAGACTGTGAAGTTGAGGTCAAGGACAAAAGTCATATGCAAGACCAACATTTACTTCCCAAGACCAACCTACATACTAAACATTATCAACCTACCACTTCTAGTTATTGAGAAATGTATTTATGCAGAGAAACTTAACGTGGTCACTGGACCGTGAAATTGAGGCCAAGGACAAAAGTCATATGCCAGACTGAGATGTACTATCCAAGACCAACCTATATACCATATATTAGCATCCTACTACTTATAGTTATTGAGAAATGGACTAAATCATAAACTTAACGTGGCCATGCACTGGACCGTGACATTGGGGTCTGGCACAAAAGTCATATGCCAGACTGACAGATACTACCCAAGACCAACCTATATAACAAATGTCATCAACCTACCACTTCTAGTTATCGAGATATGGACTTAAGCAGAGAAACTAATAACGTTGCCACTAGACAGTGAAATTGAGGTCAAGGACAAAAGTCATATGCCAGACTGACATGTACTTCCCAAGACCAACCTACATACCAAATATTGTCAACCTACCACTTCTTGTTATTGAGATATGGACTTAAGTAGAGAAACATAACATGGCCACTAGACCGTGAAATTGAGGTCAAGGACAAAAGTCTTATGCCAGACTGACATGTACTACCCAAGACCAACCTAGGCCTGTGCACACCAAATATTATCAACCTACCACTTCCAGTTATTGAGATATGGACTTAAGCAGAGAAACTTAACGTGGCCACTAGACCAAGAAATTGAGGTCAAGGACAAGTCATATGCCAGACTGACATGTACTACCGAAGACCAACCTACATAACAAATATTATCAACCTACCACTTCTTGTTGAGATATGGACTTAAGCAGAGAAACTTAACGTGGTAACTGGACCGTGCAATTGAGGTCAAGGTCACATGCCTTGATGTCTGTCAGGTAGCACTTGATTAGTACTACCACTGGACCAAATATGATGTTCCTACATCAAAGGGTTTTCAAAATACCCTGTATTTAGTAAAAGTTAACGCCGTCGACGTCGTCATACACGCCTATGTCTCACTTTCCATAACTTTCGTTGCGGGTAAGACAAACACTTAAGACACTCTATACTAGATTCCACAATTTGTGGTGGCTCTAATTTTAAAGTAGTGTCATTTTTCTCTTGTTGCTATATTCATTCTATTTTTCCATTCTCAAAAACAATTTTAAACATGTTAAAGTTTAATGAAGAGGTAAATTTTTTTGTGTCTTTGATGATGTAACAATAATAAATCCAAGTCTTCAAAAGAGGAAAGCCTCAAATATAAGAATCAAACGCAAAATGTTTGAAAAACAAAAATTGTTCACAATATACAGGTAATTTTTGCAGGTCACAAATTTCAGGCTTTCTTTCAAAACTGTTTGATTTTCATGGAATGAAATATTCCCATTGTTTCAACATTTGCTGTATTAAGGTAGTAGACCTAGGCAAAGGGAGAATACTCTTTAAATCAGTAAGGCGTTTTCATCAGTCTGATTCATCGATGATTTTTAAGCATTTATGTGAAAAAGAATTAAAATCATCTATGTCACTTAGAAGCTTAGAACATATTAATAAAGACTGATTAAAACAAACATACTAGGATTTTTAAGAGTTATGTCCCTTAACCTAGGTCTACCTCCTTAAGTATTCTTTAAATTGTATTTGCAATTGGAACTTTCGAAAATTAAGTAAAATTAATTTGCAACTTTCGAAAATTAAGTACCTTTGAAAATAACCACTTTTATGGTATATTTTCCTCATTAACCAAAACAGAAAACAAGAGGCTCTCATAAGAGCTTGTATCGCTCACCTGGCCCTTGATTAACATAGGAATTTTATGTTAAAGAGCCCATAGTTAAACTATAGTTCCAATATGCCCAAGTAGTTTAAGGGGAGAAGATTTCCATTAGTGTTTCCCATAGGGTCCAATATTAAACTATGTTCCCTATTAGCAGCCATCTTGGAAAAAGTGTGAACATGAAAAAATAAAGGGCTACGCCGAGCGCAGCATGATACGACCGCAGCGTGTCGAACACTGAAATTTGAACAAGTGTAAAATAAAATTAGTGTGGACACAGTAATTTGCTGGACACAATAAGGACCTTGTCACAGAAATTAACTGGACACAAACTGGTGAAAATGAAAAAANGCTCTTTTAAGCCGTAATGACCAAAACTGAGCCAAGCCTTCCTTTTGTGCCAAGGAACATTGTGTTAAAATTTCATAAGGATTGGTCAACTGAAACTAAAGTTATTGACCAAAAACAAAAGTGTCTACAGACAACGACGACAACGACAACGACGACGACGACGACAACGACGACACCACCGACGACGGCGACGACGACGACAGCACCATACCATTATACGACCGCAAAAAATTTTGCGGTCGTATAAAAAAAAATTCTTTGCAAGGGGCACATTTAAAGACTATTGTTACCAAGTTTGGTTCCAATTGGCTTAGTAGTTTCAGAGAAGAAGATCTTTGAATGTGTTTTCCCAAAGTTAAAGCTATGTTTACCTCTGGCAGCCATCTTGGATATAGCACAGACCTGAAAAATATAGCAAGGACCTGAAAAACAATTTTTTTGCAGGACACCACCTAAGAACTATTGTGGCTAAGTTTGGTTCCAATTGGCTCAGCAGTTTCAGAGAAGAAGATCTTTGAATGTGTTTTCCCATAGGGTCCAATGTTAAAACTGTTTCCCGCTGGCGGCCATGTTGGATATACCGCGGACCAAAAAAACACCTTTTTTGCAGGGGACCACCCAAGGAAACTTATAACCAAGTTTGGTTCCAATTGGTTCAGTAGTTTCAGAGAAGAAGATCTTTGAATGTGTTTTCCCTTTAGGGTCCTATGTTAAAACTATGTTTCCCGCTGGCAGCCATCCTGGATATAGCGCAGACCTGAAAAACACCTTTTTTGCAGGGGACCACCCAAGGAGTTTGGTTCCAATTGGTCCAGTAGTTTCAGAGAAGAGCTTTGAATGAAAAGTTTACTCAGGACGGATGGATACATGACAGACGATGGATGGATGCGTGACAGACGACAGATGGAAGCACGACAAACGACCGACGGACGACGGACGCAAAGTGATGGCAAAAGCTCACCCTGGCAGCCAGGTGAGCTAAAAAGAAAATGTGCTTGTTTTTCATTTTATTTCACCCTTTAATTTTGAAACAATCTGCACACTTGTGATGTATGATGTTAATGGAATTATACAATAAATAATAAGACATAAGCAAGAATTACTCACTTTAACCAGTTTTTTCAAACAATTTACTTGTATTGATACCTAATATAAGTATAATTAACACATGTTGTTGATGGTCATGTCCTTCATCTGGCCATGATTTCTGGGACTATCATACCAGTGAAGGTTCTATAGGACACACAATATCCAGTGAAAACTATGATTACATTGAGTACTTGGTCTGACCATGACTTCTGGATATAATTTACTACTAAGGACTATTGATACACACAATATCCAGTGAAAACTATGATTACATTGAGTACTTGGTCTGACCATGACTTCTGGATATAATTTACTACTAAATAAGGACTATTGATACACACAATTTCAAATGAAAAGAATGTAAAATGACTCTATTAAAATTAAATGTCTTGAAAAAGGCATCAAATTACAAGGGTAAAATTCAATATCTAAAGTTAAACTTTACTGGAGGATTCTTGACAAGTATTTGACAGCAGAACTTTGATCAAGGTTATAAATTATACATGTAAACTTTTAATGTCATCCAAGGTACTTCACTAATCTTCTGTCAATATTTGGTTATGATTCTCATGTTTAAATCGTCTTCTTAGGTGTCTAATTTACCGTGAATGGAGAGTGAAAATGTTTACCTTAACTACTAATGAACCACATAAGTCATGTAAGTTTACAAGTCTACAATGTGTGAAACTGAACCACAACAGTCTGCAATGCTTGTACTAAAACACATCAGTGTGAACTTTGTAACACATCAGTCTACAATGTATGAACTTGAAACACATCATGATCAGTCTACAATGTATGAACTTGTAACACATCAGTCTACAATGTATGAACTTGTAACACATCAGTCTACAATGTATGAATTTGTAACACATCAGTCTACAATATATGAACTTGTAACAGATCAGTTTACAATGTATGAACTTGTAACACATCAGTTTACAATGTATGAACTCGTAACACATCAGTCTACAATGTATGAACTTGTAACACATCAGTCTTCAATGTATGAACTTGTAACACATCAGTCTACAATGTATGAACTTGTAACACATAAGTCTACAATGTATGAACTTGTAACACATCAGTCTACAATGTATGAACTTGTAACGCATCAGTCTACAATGTATGAACTTGTAACACATCAGTTTACAATGACAATGTATGAACTTGTAACACATCAGTCTACAATGTATGAACTTGTAACACATCAGTCTACATATTTGGACTTGAAACAAATCAGTGTGAACTTGAAACACATCAGTCTAGTAAATTGTGTGAACCTGATCATTGAATTACTTTAATGTGTGATCTGAAACACGATTCAGTGTAAAATGTGTGTGAAGTTTTTTGGTCTACCATGTGTGGAATTGAATTGTCTGTAAAGTATATATGTGTAACTTGTTTTCAGATTCTGCTGCAAACTGTCATTAAATAAACAAAGCACAGGAGGAAAAAAACAGACAACCAAAACTAATATAAAGGCATTGTTAAAATCTTCCATCTTTCCAGATGGAAAACAACAATTGTTAGGCTGAACTTTACTACATCAATTGTCCTGTGTAAATTTACTATATATTATTCCTTCAATTGATCTAACTAAACAGACTGGGCACAATGTAGTTACAACAGACTGGGCAGAGCTGAAAGATACCAACAGGACCAATGTAGTTACTAAAGACTGGACAGAGCTGTAAGATACCAATGCAGTTACAACAGACTGGACAATGCTGAAAGATACCAATACAGTTACAACAGACTGTACAGAGCTGAAAGAAACCAATGCATTTACAAAAGACTGGGCGGAGCTGAAAGATACCCATGCAGTTACAAAAGACTTGGAAGAGCTGAAAGATACCAATGCAGTTAGACTGCACAGAGCTGAAAGATACCAATGCAGTTACAACAGACTGGACAATGCTGAAAGATACCAATGCATTTACAAAAGACTGGGCAGAGTTGAAAGATACCAATGCACTTACAAAAGACTTGGAAGAGCTGAAAGATACCACAATATTGATTTTGTTTTATTAGTATCAAAATCAGACTGTTTCAACTGCCAGTTTAAATTTTGGATTTTGGGTCTTATCACACCTTTTCCTTTTAAGATTTTATCACATAAAAGATTAATTTTTTGGTCATAATTCTTATTTACCTTTTAAACTCCATAACTTAAAACCTTTCAATAATATATTTTGACTGTAAATCAAATTATAAGCTACAATTAAATCACAATACAATTTTTTTAAAAAAGAAAATATCGACTTCACCAATATTACATGTTTGTTTCACCTCTATACAGGATAAATTATTTCTTCAATGAAAAATTCCTTTATTTAATATCTTTTCTATAAATCTGATCTCTAACCTCAAAATAAACCAATTTGAATTAATTCAACCTTTTAAATAAAGTAATAGTAACAATTTAGATTAAATTCCAATATTTTATTTGAAAGATTAAAATTGCAGCAAACTGTGCCGTCAGTTGATATAAAAGATTCCGGCAGACACTCTAATAACACAAACAAGATAGAGCTATATTAAAGAAGATAATGCTATAGAAAAGATTGATTTTTCCCCCAAGTAATAGAAAATCTTCTTCAAAGAGAATCAATTTAATTTTCAAGCCAATATCAATGGCAGCATTGATTTTCAAGATGGTTTTCACGTGTTGTGATTGTACGCGAACCGTTTTGCATAATAAAAATCTGATCTTTAATAGTTGATTACGAACAGTCATTTCATTGAAGGATTTTAAGCTTAGAAATGATGTAAAGATTTTACACGTTTATCTGATTTGTAACTTAGGATTCAATCAATTACGTTATCGACAAACATGTAACATCAATAATTGATAAACAAATTCTATTGTTCTGACAAAATTAAAAACAATTCCAAGGGAGACAACTCCTCCTCTGATAATAGAAGTATTTAAATAATATTCACTTTCTCTTAGCAACACCATAACAAGTATACTTGAATGCAGCTAATTGAATGAGTGCTGCTATTTCAATACTACTGCCTGTTACAGTTATTTAAAGTTGTTAGTTCAAAAGGATTTTGCAGTCCCAAATCATGCCCTTTGAAAAGATCTAGATTAGCCCAAAGTCCAAATCAAATTTTTGGATTTTGTCATTGCAGTGATAGTATGCATGGGCTGTTAAAATGTTACTGACTGACAACATTTTTAAGTTTGTCAGTCAGAATGTCTGACATGAACAAAAAATCTTTCTATAATCTGTACTGTTATTTTCAGGACTTTTTTTATATTTCCCAACTCCATCAGAATGCATAATCATGATAATCATGGAGATATTTTTTATATTTTGAATTGTTCATTAAACCTCATAGCTTTGAAGAATTACCTGAATCATGGACTCAATTTGTGGTTTTAACGAAGAAAATTATAACCAATTATTTTTCCAATGCCGTAATTAGCAATGGTAAATTTCTACATTCATACTTCTTTGACTTACAGGGACTATTGCTTTAGAAATTAAACTGAACAAGTGTGGATTGTATTGCAAGGCAATACAGAAGTCCCCCTACCGGTGAAATAATTCTTTATTATACCAGCAAAAATAGTTAAAGAAGAAAAGTTTTCCGAGCCAATTGCTTTAGAAATTAAACAGAACAAGTGTGGATTGTATTGCAAGGCAATACAGAAGTCCCCCTACCGGTGGATTAATTCTTTATTATACCAGCAAAAATAGTTAAAGAAAAAAAGTTTTCCAAAGCCAAAGGCCCATAACTCTGTCAAAAATCAATGGACCCAACCTATACTCAAACTTGATCTGTAACCCATATGGGTTACAGATCAAGTTTGAGTATGGGTTGGGTCCATGCATAGTTGTTGATTAACAATGCAAATATCAGCTTAACATCTGAAACGGTTTAGAAAAAATTCCAGAAAACCTATATTTTACCAAAATTTTCTATGTCAAAGGCCCATAACTCCGTCCAAAATCAATGGACCAGAACCAAACTCGATCTTGATCCGTAACTCGTAGTGGTAGACTCACATAGCAAATATTAGCTTCATATCTGGAACGGTTTAGAAAATTTGTCTGGAAAACCTATATTTTACCAAAAATTTTCTAAGTCAAAGACCCATAACTCCGTCCAATATCAATGTACTGGAACCAAACTCGAACTTGATCTGTAACTCATAGTGGTAGACTCACATAGCAAATAGTAGCTTAATATTTGGAATGGTTTAGAAAAAAGTCAGGAAAACCTATATTTTACCAAAATTTTTAGAGTCAAAGGCCCATAACTCCGTCCAAAATCAATGAACCGGCACCTTGACTTGATCTATAAATCATAGTGGTAGACTCACATAGCATATATAAGCTTAATAATAATATCTGGAACAGTTTAGAAAAAAGTTCGGAAAACCTATATTTTACCAAAATTTTCTAAGTCAAAGGCCCATTACTCCGTCCAATGGACTGGAACCAATCTCGAACTGGATCTGTAACTCATAGTGGTTCACTCACATAGCCAATATTAGCTGCATATCTGGACTGGTTTAGAAAAAAGTCCAGAAAACCTATATTTTTCCAAAACTTTCTAAGTCAAAGGCCCATAACTCTGTCCAAAATCAATGGACCAGAACCAAACTCGAACTTGATCTGTAAGTCATAGTGGTAGACTCACATAGCAAATATCAGCTTCATATCTGGAACGGTTTAGAAAAAAAAGTCAGGAAACCTATATTTTACCCAAATTTTCAGAGTCAAAGGCCCATAACTCCGTCCAAAATCAATGAACAGGGATCAAACTCATACTTGATCTGTAACTCATGTTGGTAGACTTACATACCAAATAAATATCTCTTATAGTATACATGTAGGAAAAAGTCTGGAAAACTGAGTGTACTGACAAACAGATAGACTGACGGAGTGCAAACCTAAAGTCCCCTTCAGCGAAGCCGGTAGGGGACTAATAATAACATTCTCTTTTACAATTCAATACATATTAAATGGATAAATCCAAATGAAGCATTTTTCTACCCGGTTTGCTCTAGATAAATTAGAGTTAAATGAGGTTTAAACATGTTAAAAATTGATAAGAATGATATAGGTATATCACATATATATCATGTTTATCTGTAATAGAAACTGTCAAACGTGAAGCTCATATAAAATTTATTAAGACAAGTTCTAACTGGA
This sequence comes from Modiolus philippinarum, assembly GCA_002080025.1. Lineage (NCBI taxonomy): Eukaryota > Metazoa > Mollusca > Bivalvia > Mytilida > Modiolidae > Modiolus > Modiolus philippinarum. The sequence continues at coordinate 183,624 of MJUU01023312.1, forward strand.
ATTAGACGAAACACATCAAATCTGTATGGGGGGATGAATACCAGTACATGTCAATTATTTACCCATCATTTATATACAAGCTAAAATTTATGCCATTTATCATGATAATAATTTGCATAAAATGTATAATGGAAAATGATATAGCAACTGATGTCAGAATGGTATTCATTTTCACACTAAAATACACTGTAGTTCTTCCAAAATAAGTGGAAGAGCTTTCGTGTGTAGCTTTCGTGTCGTGTCTCTGTTTCTTTGTTTTTCCGATGTTGCCATTGTCCTTGGATTATTCGTTTTGGATTGACAGTTCGGTTCCGCACTTACAATGTACTTTACAAAATTTAGTAGTGTTGTATCAAATTTACTAGCTAGGGTCTAGTGGCCTAGTTTGGGTGTCAAACCACACCCACAATATCAAATACATTGAGAATTAATACACCAGATACATGTAGGCATAACAAGTACATACATTAAGAAGTGGGTAAAAACAGCATGCCCACTACTTTTTGCGGGGTACATGCACCCTTTCACCTTCGAATTGGAGGTACAAGGTATTTTTTTAGGGTACATACACATGCTAAAATATTTACTTTGCTACTTAAAAGGGCTTTGTCAATTAGACGGAGAAATCAAATCGCAAGAAGTTTGCAGACTACTTTATCACTCAACTGTTGATATAACCACATAAAACGAAAATATTCACTGGTAAATATATTTCAAATGTATGTGCATGCAATCTATTGTACGTGAATTATGTACTGCAGTACGTGGATGGGCACATGCTGTAAAAATAAGATAAGGACATGCATGTGCAAATACATTTGTAACAATGATGATACATGGTCATGATAGGTATGATAGTTAAATTTTCAAATATTTAAAATGCTCAGCAAGCCTTATGTTTAAATTTTTAAAATTTAACCATCTCTAGTGTACAAATGTCATTTCTCAGGCCAGCATTAAAAATATTTTTGTTTCCCCTCCCCGAATGGTTTGTTCAGGTTATGGGTAGGTAGGTAGGAAAATCATTTTCTTTTTTCTTCAAACAAAAATTTGACTTAAAATTTCAAATATATTCTAAATATGCCTGTTTTACATAACAAACTCTTTTTGTCTATAGACCCAAAAAAAAAATATTGAACAGCAATGGTCAAAAAAATTTTTTGGGTCGCAGCAATTTTAGCGGGTTGGTCGTGGGAGGGGAAACAAACATTTTTTTATTTTTGGCCTCACTTGCTGCTGTTGTGAAATCTATATTTCAATCAGACTAGTTTACTGGTAATGTTTTAAGCAGTATTTACAATTGGTTTTCCTGGATGTATCCAACAGTATCCATACAGTACAACTATGCAGGAGCAATACAGTAACACTCAATGAATGTGTACACACATCAGACAGACAGATGAAAAAGATCATGTGTATTTTGATGCTACACCTAAGGCCATAATGAAAAAATTCCTAGATTATCAACCCTTCCTGCTCCGATTTTTCAGTTCGGGTGAAAATTTATTTTGATCTTTAGCCCATTTCTGGTAATTTTTTTTCCAAAATTTACAATATTTTCAAATAAAATACTATTGATAGAGAATTAAAATTTCAACTTGAGTGCCTGTGTCCCAGATTTTTCAAAATGTCGGATGAAAAATCTAGTCATTTTTTTTTAGAATTGCCTAAGGTGGATGTAACACAGAATAACAAGACTTACCCAGGTCCTGAACATGTGTCTTCGTCTTCATATCCTTCTTCATCTTCTTCTTCTAAATCTTCTTTCTCTGAAGTTTTTCCTCCCTTCCCAATCCCACCTACAGCTGGGGGTCTCTGCTCATGTAACATTTCTTCTGACCTTGACCCTTTCCTGTAAAACATTGTACTCGTACTACTACTTGATTTCGACTCGTTTTCCGTCCGTGTTGATCCTATATATGTAGCAGATACACTGTTCTGAACTGTTTTAGGCTTTGTGTCAGAACATGTTATGTTTGTAGCCGTAGTTTGTAATGGTTTATTTACACTTGTCTGAACTCTGGTAGGCACTATATCTTCTGGAGGCGTAGGATCCATCACCTCCGAGTAAGGCTTTGTTGGCGTATAATTCAAATTACGAAATTTGGACGGCAGATCTGGTGTTGAAGGTTTACTCCCACTTGAGGTACTAGCACTGCCAGGTTTAGGAATAGATGAAACTTGTCTAATAACAGGTTTTGTTTGACCGTTAGAAATTATCTTTGAATTTTCAGTCATTTTACTAATAATATTATTTATCTGAGATACAAAATTAACAGGTGGCGTCACTTTCTGTATGACAGTGGCACCATTTGTTTCTATGATGGTCATTTGTCCATTGGAATTTGACGTAATAGTTTTTTGAATTGGTGGTTTGCCTGTTGTAGGCATTTCTGTTGTATTAGTCACAGAAGAAGGTGTTGAAACTTGACTAGTTCTAGATCCGCTTGAGGATGACTGATCCCTACTTTCATTAGGTCTTGAAACAATCTCTTTCTTAACGGCACTTTGTGGACGCATAAAAGAATTTACAGGAAAAGGTGCTTGATTCTGTCCAGGGTTAACTGGTACGGCACTTTTTGTTTTGTTAATTTTCTGAGAATGCTGATTTTGAATGTCATTGACGATGTCTTTGGCACTAAGTGGACGGGCGTAAGGGTTGCTGTGAGTTTTAGAAGGTGAAGCAGGTTTGCCTATGTTATTCGGTGAAACATATGTTTGTCCACCTTGTCTATAACTACTGACTGAATTTGTATTTCGACTTATTCTAAACGGCGCGGGTACCATGGGTTCTGAATTTGTAGCATGACCGAGACTACTGTATGCATTACGTCCATCTTGTGGTGAATATATAGTATCCGTCTGGTGGTAAGCTTGTAATTGTTTGGCTACTGGCTGGTATTTCAACATTGGCTTCTGTGCTGTCTGACGCAGCGGCAACTGCTTCTTCAAGGACATCTCCTCCATACCAGCAAATAGCCTTGACAAATTTGGATCCCCCATACAGATAGATGGGGGTGCTGGCTTCAAACTTCAGCTCTATCTATTGTCCATGATTATCTTGTGTCTTCTACAAAATAAGAAAAAATGTAAATTATACTGATTTTAAATACATTAATATGGTTATATTTTGATACATTGTTTGACATCAGTTGAATACAGACAATTCAGTGATTTT
>MJUU01023312.1:192732-205656 GCA_002080025.1 Modiolus philippinarum
CATGGCCAGATAGTACATGTAGTATGTAGAAAGATGTGACAATCTGATGAACAAGTGTGTACTACAGGATATGTGATGGCCAAGTGTGCAATAATAGGTTCCATGGCCAGACAGTACATGTAATACATTTGTATGGAGAAAATGTGACAATCTGCAGCCCTTTTCACAAAATATCTTACGATAAAAATTAGTCGTAAGTCTTTAACATTTCATATTGACTTAGGATTAAAATTTGTCGTAAGTTTTTTGTGAAAAGGGCTGCTGATGAACAAGTGTGTAACACAGGAGATGTGATGGCCAAGTGTGCAATAATAGGTTCAATGGCTAGACAGTACATATAGTATGTAGAAAGATGTGACAATCTGATGAACAAGTGTGTACCACAGAAGATGAGATGGCCAAGTCAGGCCAAGTGTGCAATAATAGGTTCCATGGCTAGACAGTACATATAGTATGTAGAAAGATGTGACAATCTGAAGAACAAGTGTGTACCACAGGAGATGTGATGACCAAGTCAGGGCAAGTGTACAATAATAGGTTCCATGGCCAGACAGTACATGTAGTATGTAGAAAGATGTGACAATCTGATGAACAACGTGTATCATAGGAGATGTGATGGCCAAGTGTGCAATAATAGGTTCCATGGCCAGATAGTACATGTAGTATGTAGAAAGATGTGACGATCTGAAGAACAAGTGTGTACCACAGGAGATGTGATGACCAAGTGTGCAATAATAGGTTCCATGGCCAGATAGTACATGTAGTATGTAGAAAAATGTGACAATCTGATGAACAAGCGTGTACCACAGGAGATGTGATGACCAAGTCAGGGCAAGTGTACAATAATAGGTTCCATGGCCAGACAGTACATGTAACATGTAGAAAGATGTGACAATCTGATGAACAAGCGTGCACCACAGGAGATGTGATGGCCAAGTGTGCAATAAAAGGTTCCATGGCCAGACAGTACATGTAGTATACATGTAGAAAGATGTGACAATCTGATGAACAAGCATGTACCACATGAGATGTGATGGCCAAGTGTGCAATAATAAGTTCCATGGCCAGACAGTATATGTAATATGTAGAAAGATGTGACAATCTGATGAACAAGTGTGTACCACAGGAGATGTGATAGCCGAGTGTGCAATAATAGGTTCCATGGCCACACAGTACATGTAGTATGTAGAAAAATGTGACAATCTGATGAACAAGTGTGTACCACAGGAGATGTGATGGCCAAGTGTGCAATAATAGGTTCCATGCATATGGACAGACAGTACATGTAGTACAAAATGTATGTAGAAAGATGTGACAATCTGATGAACAAGTGTGTACCACAGGAGATGTGATGGCCAAGTGTGCAATAATAGGTTTCATGGCCAGACAGTACATGTAGTATACATGTAGAAAGATGTGACAATCTGATGAACAAGTGTGTACCACAGGAGATGTGATGGCAATGTGTGCAATAATCGGTTCCATGGCCAGACAGTACATGTAATATGTAGAAAGATGTAACAATCTGATGAACAAGTGTGTACCACAGGAGATGTGATGACCAAGTGTGCAATAATAGGCTTCATGGCCAGACAGTACATGTAGTATGTAGAAAGATGTGACAATCTGATGAACAAGTGAGTACCACAGGAGATGTGATGGCCAAGTGTGCAATAATAGGTTTCATGGCCAGACAGTACATGTAGTATACATGTAGAAAGATGTGACAATCTGATGAACAAGTGTGTACCACAGGAGATGTGATGGCCAAGTGTGCAATAATGGGTTCCATGGCCAGACAGTACATGTAATATGTAGAAAGATGTAACAATCTGATGAACAAGTGTGTACCACAGGAGATGTGATGGCCAAGTGTGCAATAATAGGCTTCATGGCCAGACAGTACATGTAGTATGTAGAAAGTGGTGACAATCTGGTGAACAAGTGTGTACCACAGGAGATGTGATGGCCAAGTGTGCAATAATAGGTTCCATGGCCAGACACTACATGTAGTATGTAGAAAGATGTGACAATCTGATGAACAAGTGTGTACCACAGGAGATGTGATGACCAAGTGTGCAATAATAGTTTCCATGGCCAGACAGTACATGTAGTATACATGTAGAAAGATGTGACAATCTGATGAACAAGTGTGTACCACAGGAGATGTGATGGCCAAGTGTGCAATAATAGGTTCCATGGCCAGACAGTACATGTAGTATACATGTAGAAAGATGTGACAATCCGATGAACAAGTGTGTACCACAGGAGATGTGATCGCCAAGTGTGCAATAATAGGTTCCATGGTCAGACAGTACATGTAGTATGTAGAAAGATGTGATAATCTGATGAACAGCGTGTACCACAGGAGATGTAATGGCCAAGTGTGCAATAAAAGGTTCCTTGGCCAGATAGTACATGTAGTATGTAGAAAGATGTGACAATCTGAAGAACAATTGTGTACCACAGGAGATGTGATGACCAAGTCAGGGCAAGTGTACAATAATAGCTTCCATGGCCAGACAGTACATGCAATATGTAGAAAGATGTGACGATCTGATCAACAAGCGTGTACCACGGGAGATGTGATGGCCAAGTGTGCAATAATAGGTTCCATGGCCAGACAGTACATGTAGTATGCAGAAAGATGTGACAATCTGATGAACAAGTGTGTACCACAGGAGATGTGATGGCCAAGTGTGCAATAATAGGTTCCATGGCCAGATAGTACATGTCGTATACATGTAGAAAGATGTGACAATCTGATGAACAAGTGTGTACCACAGGAGATGTGATGACCAAGTGTGCAATAATAGGTTCCATGGCCAGACAGTATATGTAATATGTAGACAGATGTGACAATCTGATGAACAAGTGTGTACCACAGGAGATGTGATGGCCAAGTGTGCAATAATAGGTTCCATGGCCAGATAGTACATGTAATATGTAGAAAGATGTGACAATCTGATGAACAAGTGTGTACCACAGGAGATGTGATGGCCGTAGAAATTTTGATGGCTTGGTCAGATAAGATGGAGTTTGTGGTGTTTTGGCTAAATACTACATGTAGAATGTACATCATGTACCATCAGTTTCACTGGTCAGAAATGTTCAATACATGTATTTTAAGACTTACAGAAAGTGCTCACAGTAGTTACCAGATAACCTTTAACCAAGTACATTAAACAGTGAAAAATATACACACAGAGAGACTTATGTCATAGAGAGGCTTATTTCATCAAAATCCACTATTTATTTAATACATCAAGTATCTACTTTAAGAAAAGAAACTAAAATCAATCAAATATATCATGTATATGGCCTCTTTATATGTTTTTCATGTAAGTAAATTTCTTGTTTAAAACATAGATACACATAACATCAAATAGTTTTATACAGATACAAGTAACTTTAGTAGTTCTATGAACAATGTACTTGAAATGTAACCTCAGTCGTTTGATACACAATGTAAGTTTGTGAATAACGTTTATGTAAATCTTTGTCAATACTAGAAATAAATTCAAGATTTTTTATTGAAATTACATAATAAAATTTCTTCTTCCTGATTGGGTTCTGACATGGTATAAATGTATTGTAAATCCTTACTATGTACACCTCAGTCAGTCATGTGCCCTTTCTTGTCAAATAACAAATCTGCACTTCAGGGATCCATATATCACTTCAAAAAATGTTAGTATTACTTCAATAATTTAAGTTCTGCAGAATCTAGTGTCGTCTGCTCAATTCACTGTCATTATAATTTGGTATTTATTGAAATCTGGTTATTCAGTAGAATTCAATAACTGGTCTTTGAGAGAATAACAAAATTTACAAAAATTAAAATCTACAATGTAAGCATTGGAAATATTTACTTCGGCAAAAATTAATCCAAAAAGTATGGTTGCTAACAAATATTTCCAAAAATTGCTTTTCTTTGGGTGTTTCAGGAAATTTACCAGAATTGGAATCAATAGTTTAATAGGATCTTGCATATGATCAGATTAAAGATTGGGATTTCTCCAATTTCTGTCCTGTTTCTTCAGTCTGAGAAATACTGTTCTCCCCTCCAGAGAGAATGTTGTTTTTGGCAAGCGATGGGATGAAATTCAATTATGACGTCAAAAATGTTTGTCGTTTTCCGATGTTACCATGGTAACGCATGAGAAAAGGCGACCATGTCTGATGACGTCACGCTCAAAGAACACATTTCTTTCGGATCATCAGAAAAGGGGGGTCATGTTTTTGTCACAAATCTCTTTGAAATCATTAGAGAAATAAAATCCACAACTGTATCTCGTGAGAAAAAAACATTTCTACACCCTTGATAATTAATTTTTTTAAATATTTTAAACGCTCGGCAAGCACCGCGTTTAAAAATTTGAAAATTTAACTATCGCTAGTGTAGAAATGTCGTTTTTCACTCTATGCAGGTGTGGATTCTATATATATCCTTTAACAAGTGTAAGAAATTTCGTCTTTTCTCGAGAGGAAAAGATGTAGAATTTCTTACACGAGTGAAAATTAATAGGATCTTGCATAAGGTCAGATTAAAGATCAGGATATCTTTCATGAGTGTAAGAAATTGCATCTTTTCTCGAGTTGAGCGTAGCCAAACGAGAGGAAAAGACTTATAATATCTTACACAAGTGAAAGATATCCTCATCTTTCATTTTGATCGAATGCAAATTCCTAGTAGTTCTTCCGTTAAATACGAATAGAAACACCTTCAAATCTATACCGTGTGAACAAAGTCGTCGCCATTTGAGTGTACACGACAACAGGTGTTTTATGACGTTTTGTCATGGTACAGGGATGGCTCTGGCTCAAAATTTTGTCGCCAATTGTGAAAAAAAGGAGCCAGCTTTATTATGCATACTTATCACCCGACTGGAATCACAATAACATGCTGACAGTGAACACTAATTGCGTTGCTGCATTGTATTGTCTCAGATTAATGTATTGGCTTTGTTCTTTTGTAGTTTGCTCCATAACTAATCATTTTTGCATTAAATTAGTACAATAAACTCAATAACAATTGTTATTTTATTATTTTTATTACACAATAACAACATCATCACAATAATAGAATTTGCACTATAGTCATATTTTGCACTATGATATCATATCAATAACATAACAATAACTTTAATATAATACATGGCAATCACATTCACATTCACATTGCAGAGTTTATTAGAGAGTTAATGTAAAATACGTCTTGCCTTTGCACTAGACCACTTATCAAATGCTTGTTCATAGTCAAATGAGAGTTCATCACTACTGTGTGTGCTGATTCTTATCAAGATATCAAGGATGTTGTTACTTAGTCTGTTCCGGATATCTGTCTTTATGATGTTCATCTTGCTGAAGCCTCGTTCACAGTCTACAGTACTCACTGGCGACACCAAGAGCCTTTCAGCAGCCACTGCCACAGATGGATATGTAGATCTAGACCTAAACGCCAACTGAACCAAATCCTTAACAGAAGAATACACCTTACCATTCCTGAGAACCTGAACCCTAGCATAAGATATAAAACCCTCCAAATCAGAGCACACCTCAGACAAAGAGACACCAATGCAAGAAGAAAGATAAGTGGAAACAACACCAGAAGCCTCAGATAAAACAGAATCACTAGACTGACAACTATACAGAGCAGGATCAAACAACCTAGTAAGAGCACTGAAAGTAACAGCATCACCCTCCTCAGTAAACCTGGACTCGAGATTCTCAATAACTAAACTGACAAACTGATCACATGAAGATGAAGCCTCTGACCTCTGCTGCTGACCATCCCTGATGGTGTGACCCTTAAACTGAAAAGTACATAAACCTGAAGAATCCAACTGGGGCTCTGAGGGAACCTGTGACCAGAAAGAAGACAAGTTACTGCCAGGCTTAGACCTAAGACCCTCTAGAACCTCAACAGTAGAATGGAGAAGGGGGTTCACCTCTGTAAAATCAAGATCTGACCTCTGATAAGCCTTGCAAAGGATGGCCAAATGTTTAAGAACATCGGCAAGGTAGTGTGCTGTGAACAGAAACTTGAATGAAGTAATGGGCTTGTACATGACTAGGGCCTTGGCTGACTGGTCCTCTAGGAATACACTGACTCAAGACTGAAAGTTGTCCATAACTGCCTGCACACTACCTTCAAAACTCAACCACCTAGTATGAAAAACCTGCTGCAGTCTAGTACCACAAGCCTGTAAAACAGTCTGAATAGCCTCAAGTCTGGACATCTTGAGAGGGGAGTTTGCAAAGTACTTAAACATGCTATTCAGAACCTCCTGAAATTTAACCAAATACCTGACCTTATCTGCTGCAGCACCTGTGCCAAGAGCCAACCTATGGGCAATACAGTGAGTAGCCAACAAACCACTAGTGACCTCCCTTAACCGAGTAACAACACCACTTCTACAACCTACCATGACAAAAGCACCATCAGTAGAAACACCTACAAGCTTATCCAATGACAAACCATACTTAGAAATCAAACTTAATAACTCTGTATAAATAGACTCTGCATTAGCTGTGTTAGCGCTAAAGGTCGCCACACTCGCCAGGGGCGAATGATTGTTCCATGTGGCGATTAAAAAACTCAGTCTAATCGCCACTTTGGCGAATGAGAAAAATCAATATACGGTACTCGGAGATATCATGATATCAATAGAAAACTTCCTTCCAAAAAACGTTCTTACGACCAGATCAGAAGATGAAAATAAAACTTAAATTGAAACCAATAACGGGTATTTCGGCATCCATTTTCCGGGATAGATAACGTTGAAGTAGTACAGTTCCGGTTTTTCATGTCCGTTTCCGTCTTTCTTTCTTTTTATTATCATACTTTTGTTTACCTGATTCATGGCAGACTTGAATTCTTGCAATAATAAAATAATAAAATAATAAAAGTTTTAAACCAGTGAAAATTCAATCGCGAGTGTGTTTAAATATATATGTTACAGGAGAACATGATTCTTATCATGAAAGTGACTTTGCCACTTCACGAATTGAATCCTAGAGTGAGACCTGCCCCCGGACCTCATTCACTCTGGCTAGCGCAGGTGAGCCGAAGAATCAATCCATTAGCTCAATCAACCTTTTTGCTACTGAAATCAGCTCTACAACTTTAGTAGGCTTCCTCTCAAATAATTTGAATGTATGAATAGAATTGACGAAAATGACAGCATCCCTTCGATGTTGAGGAAATACTTTGAAATAATTTAATTTTTTGCATTTTTTAAAACAAAATTTTCTTTTTTTTGTGGCGAATGAAACTTCAGTGTGGCTAATTATAATTTGCACCAATTAGCCACTTTGGCTAAAGGAAATTTTGGCCTACCGCTAACACAGATTAGCAACTGATAACTGACGAATGCCAAGCTAAGAAACTTAGTCACTGGGGCAACCCTACCACCTGAAGAAGATAAATACCGAATATATACAACTAGATTCTGGTGAACAGACACATCAGTACTTTCGTAAAGCATGACGCTAAAAACACCTGAAGAACCAACCTCCTGCTTCAACTGATCAACAATCACCTCTGACAGACTGGTAACGATTGTTTAATCACAAAAATGAACACTTATGGTTGGCCATTTACCCGTGTAAGATGAGGTCGCGTGCATCGATCTTACACGGGTCATCTCACACTGTAAACCACCATTTATGGAATAAATCCTGATCTTTAATTTTGATCTTATGCAAGTACTTATATTCTTCTGTAAAAAGCGAAAAGAAATGCCTGGAAACCTTTACTGTTTGAACAACATGGTCGCTATTTGACATGTTTGAGTGTTCCTTACATTGTGATGTCAGGTGTTTTATGATGTTTAGTCATGGTGACGATTGTTGTATCACAAAAATCAACACGTGTGGTTAGTCATTTGCCGGTGTGAGAGGAGGTGGTTCTGCATCTATCTCTCATGGGTTATCTCCCACTGTAAACCACCATTTACGGAAGAATTTTAAATCTAATCTTTGAAAACATTTGTTTTGACTTAAATTCATCCAAAATGCATGGTTGCTAACAAGAATTCCCAGACATTGCTTGTCTTTGAGAGTTTCAGGAAATTTAGCAAAATTTTAATCAACATTTTTGAAATCCTACCATTGAAAATATTTGTTTTGACTAAAGCACATCCAAAAACCGTGGCTGCTAACAAGAATTTTAGGAAATTTACCAAAGCTGGAACCACATTTTATTGAAATCGGACAATGTTGAATTTTTTGGCAGCCATTTTGAAAATGGTGGCAAACCAACAATATTCAACACCAGTTTTGAAGTTGCCACAGCATGGCAAACATTTTATCAACTAACACTTAACCTTCATCTTCTATATTTTGGAAATAAAAGACGAAAAACATTAAAATTTTGAAAATTCTGTGAAAAAGGGCAATAACTCCTACATGGGTTTTTTAATTTTCTTATGAATTTCTGGGTGGGTGGATCTTGTTATGCCGAACATTTTTGCAACACTTTTTGAAATAAAAAAAAGCACAAATTTTGAAAATTTTACAGAAAAAGGGCTATAATATATATAATTATGAGATGGGTTTTCAAATTTTCTTTTAATTGCACGGTAGGTAGATCTCATCATGCTGATAATTATAAGTTTCATTGTCAGATTTTTTGTATCTGTAGTGGTTTTCGAGTTATTGGCCAAAAATTGCAATTTATCCCTATGTTCTATTTGTGCATGTAACAATAGCGGCCATGCTGTTTGACCTACCTCCTTATTAAACACAATTTTGACCCTGTGGTTTCAGAGAAGATTTTTGAAATTGTTGACAGCTGGACTGACGACAGATGCCGGACACATAGTGATGGCAAAAGCTCCCATGGCGTTTTAGGCCAGGTGAGCTAAAAAATATATATACCACATAAAAACAAACTGTTTATGAAATTGAAGTGCATTTATAATTCCTCCTGTATGACAATTCTTTAACTAAATCTTAATTGACGAAAAACAATTACAAATCGATTATAAATCACCCTTAGTTCAACAGTGTTAATTACTTAGTGATTCCCTGTCAATGTATTGATGTATTGATTTTTTCGTATAAAATTATAGCTTTATTAGGAGTGAACAGGATTCAAAAGCCCCATATTCATTGATGCAGAAAATACAGGTAAAAATGACATAATTCTGGTGTGGATGTTGATTTCTACATAAGATGTAACCACTTACCAATCATCATCTGTCTATGGCATGTAGGTGCTGAGATATAGCGCAAACCCAAAAAATTTGATCAAGTGAGATAAAAAAAGTAAACATCACGACATGAATATTTTATTACCACGTGCAACGCATAGGCAATTTTTCACTTCGTATGTCCTTCGTATTGTTTACAAACTTCCATCATGTGACATTATTAAATGCACAAGTTTTATGCCAGATCAACTACAAACACTTTTTAGCTTTACAGTAATTATAATTATAATAAAATGTCACATCAATAGCAGAAACATTATGCTTAAACTATTTGTCTATTGTTTATGCAACATGTTACCTGAGCAAAAAATATGGTGTCACGTGAAAAAACTAATATATATGGGACAAGAAAAATATCAACCTGAAGGAAAGCATCGGGGTGAAAATTATAGCAAAGGGGTGCCCCGATGCTAAAAGGGCCTGGGGAGAACACTGTTTTGATTCTGAAAAAATAAACCTGGTTATTAAGATGCAATTTGAAAAACCCACCTTTCCCTATTAAAAAATGGAAAATACTGATGGTAGATCCAGGAAAAGGTCTGGAATTCCTTCGCTGCCATATGCATTCAAGCTGAGCCTTCCTCATATCATGATATCAATATCTGAATCAATTGTTCCAATCAAGGCAGAATTGTAATATAGTCATGAATTTGGAATCTTTTTGGACAAATATACTTTGGTCATGACGTTATCAGGGGCAGGGTGGCAGAGGGGTTAGGGCACTGGACTTTCAACCAAAATGGCCAATACCACTGTGGGTTTAAATCCATCACATGTCAAGGTTTCAAGGCACCTAAATTTTGTGTGCTCTACTAGTAGTGCAAAGCTTTCACCAGAGTGGGTCCCAGAATCCCGACTTTCTTTAAATCCCCAACTACAAAGAAGCTTATAATTAAAGACTGATGTATATGTACATGTACATTTTGTTGTAGTCCCGATTTGTTTCCTTCCTGGGCTAAAATCATATAAATCCCGAGCTTACAAACATCTAATCCTACCATCCTAAAAAGGGCCCCCTCTCTAGACTTGTGGTCAATATTTTATATTTGTGTTTGTGTTTTGTTTGTTCAGTAATTGTGTTTATACCAACCTTGCTGATTCTGTACCAATTAAACTTTGAACATTTTTCATATGTCTCAGTTTACTTTAGGGTGCCATACTTTAATGAAGGTCTATCTAAGGCAATGCATACCTGCTTTTTAATGCATTACCTTGCCGACAGTTGGTATTGTCATCAATGCACACTTTTGAATTTTAGTGATTCTTACTTTGACATTTTATTACCAGAGGATAAATCAAACACACCTTTTGTAAATATCACTTCCGGTGTAAACAATAACACGTTTCAACAACTGAAAGACTAAAGACGTAAAGTACCCAAAGAACTTTTCATTTGCGCAGGGTTTATTCTAGGATTTTGAAAGCTTTAGTCACTTTTGCGGAGTGCAACAGTCATTCTTCAAAGCTATATGTTTAAAGATAAAGACTTTTATAGTACAAAAGATATATATGTATATCATAGGAACATTTCAGATCATGTAACTTTTGAGATCTTTGAGCTCCTTCTAATAATTAGTTTCTATTTGAACATCAACTTTTGATAATGAAATTAATTGGGAATATAAATCCAATTATAGTAATTTTTTTACAGGAGAAAACAAGTACAAGTATCCCCTCCCCCTTTTCCTTGATGCTCTTGTTGTATGCTGTGTATCATAGCAACGTATGATAAAGTCTTCTGCTTTGGTGTTGAGCTTATGCAAGCAATTCTTTGGAATAAAATTTTATGTTTATCATCAGAGGTTATATTTTACGTCAAAATTTAGTTTGAATTCTCTTCAATGGCAAAATGCAAGTTGAGAGGAAATCACAAAGAAGTTGTAATTTTGAACAAAGTCGGAAACGACTATGTACTGGTATTTCAATCAAAATAAATATTGGAAAGGCTGCATAAAGCAACAGATTTTGCTGGAAATTAATTTAATTCAAATTGGGACTGAGACAAACTTAAAAAACATTGGTCTTATATATATTGGGAGTAATTTATTTGTATCTTGTAAGCCGTTTATATATGCACATGCGCAATCGGAATGTTGTGGATAGAAACGAAAGCAGGACCGGCAAAATACCTATTCTGTTGAAATTAAAACTTTAACTTTAAATGATAACTTGAAATATTATCATTTCATGGCTTCCTGGTAATTAAATTATATTTAATGATTGTACCTGATTGGTGATTTGACAACTACATGTACTGTATGGTTAATTACCTGTATAATTATCGGATTAGCAATTTACCTGTAACAACATCACCTTTGTAATTAATTAATTGGCTTGGGGTTGTAAACTTGTCATAAATATGACACTGAATATAATATCTTAATATTTTAAGGAGAAAAAGTTTACAAAGACAAATTTTAAGTGACAAAAGTGGTTCAGAAAACTTTCGTCATTTTGAAAACTGTTTCGTAAAATACGAAAGTGACGAGCACTAGAAAAATCACTGATTTGCTTATATTAATATTAACAGCTTGAGGTACAAATTTAACGAAATACAAGACCTTCTTCATGATAAAATTGTAGATCTGTTATTTATAGCTGAGACCAAACTGGATGAGACCTTTAAAGATAGTATATTTACCGTCAAAGGCTACAAACTTTATAGACGCGATCGAACAAAATCAGGTGGATGTATATTAGCCTTAATAAATAGTGACATTCCATCCAGCAGACAACAAAAATTTGAATGGAAAGAACTCGAAAATATATCGATAGAAGTCCATATCAACGAAAGGAAATTGCTAATCATGGGAGTGAACAAACCAACCTCTGTTTCTGATAGCTTTTTTAGTGATCACTTCTCAATCAGTGCTTAGTGAAATATGAAAACTATCTGATTTTTGGCGATCTAAATTTTGACCTTTTATAACTGAAAGTAAAAGTAGACCATTAAATGATATATGTGAAATCTTTGATTTATCACAACTTGTAGACGAACCAACATGCTTTGTGAAAAACTGTAAATCATCATTGGTAGATGTAATAATACTCATAATATCCCCAGTGGGATAAGTGATTGTCATAACCTAATATCCACCACAATCAAGGGTAAATTACAAGGTGAGCAAAGAAAACTTGTATCATACAGAAGTTATAGAAATTTTGAACCTGAGTCTTTTAATCATGATATAGGTCAAACAAGATATATATATCAACAGAATGTAAGCAATAATCTGACCTTGAAGACAAAGGTCAAGGTCAAAGGTCACCAATCTTTGTTCATGACACATCATCTTGAAGTGATCTATCTACATGCAAAATATCAAAAGCCTATCTCAAAAGATAAAAGGTATAGCCCGGACATGACTTGTCATTATAAAAGCAAAAATCTGCCCTTGACGACAAAGGTCAAGGCCAAAGCTCACCAATCATTGTTCAAGACACATCGTCTTGAAGTGATCTATCTACATGCAAAATATCAAAAGCCTACCTCAAAAGACATAACAGTTATAGCCCGGACACGACTTGTTATTATAAAAGCAAAAATCTGCCCTTGACGACAAAGGTCAAGGTCAAAGCTCACCAATCATTGTTCATGACACATCGTCTTGAAGTGATCTATCTACATGCAAAATATCAAAAGCCTACCTCAAAAGACATAACAGTTATAGCCCGGACACGACTTGTTATTATAAAAGCAAAAATC
>MJUU01023312.1:209960-224024 GCA_002080025.1 Modiolus philippinarum
GCTGCCTACTCTACAGAAAGCTGGGCTGCCTACTCTACAGAAAGCTGGGCTGCCTATATATATATAGCTACATTGTACTCTACAGATTCACCGCATTAGAACTACGGCATTGGAAACATTCAAAATTTTAAATGATCTATCTCCCTCTTGTTTAAGTAATTTGGTTAATAAAAAACATTCAAATCATTCTTTCAGGTAAAGTAACATTTTGGACATTCCTAGGGTAAGAACTTCATCTTTTGGCAAAAAATCATTCCGCTATGCAGCAACAGCTTACCTGAACATTTCAGGACTGAAAACAGCTTTTGCCAGTTTAAAAGCTTACTTCAGTCCTGGAATGGATCAGAGTGCAAATGCAGTGCATGTAATAGTGCTAAGCTTTATTTTTATTTTGAATTTGAAGCTATATTTTAGTTTGTTTTATTTTGCTAGTATGCTTTAAATGTCATTACTTTTTCATTTCATCTTTTGTGTCTTAAATACTTGTGTATGCTTTTGTTTGCTTTTGTTTTTATGTCACGTATATGTTATTGTATATTCAGCAAAAAGCTCATCAGCAGTCTGTGCCTTTAGCCACTAGCCCTACGCCCGAGACTAGTAAAATCAGTCTCGGGCTAGGAGAAATTTGAAGTCACTAGCCCGGTGGGCTAGTTAAAATTGTACCTTATTAACAAAGAATCTTCTATAAGGGCTAGTGAAATTGAGTTCGGGCTAGTACAACACAGAGCCTTACTAGCCCCTTAGGGCTAGTGAACAAAAAAGTTTTTGGCACAGACTGCATCAGAGCTATGTTATCAATGTTTCAACTATGCCGAATTTAAACTAGAAAAACTGTGAGCAAAGCTCACTAATAAATACCCCCCACAACCCCATTTGATTCCAGAAATTATAAAATCAATCAAATCAAATTCTGAAATAGGAGGTGCAAATCTACATTAGGTCATAAAGACTGTGTTAAAGTTTCATGAAAATTTGTTCACTGGTTCAGGAGGAGTAGCGGATAAGAGATGGGTACCCCTTGCAATGTAATGGCTAAGTCCATATGTTTTGCAATGGGAAACCCCAAAAATCAATCAAATCAAATTCTGAAATAGGAGATGCACATCTACATTATGTCATGCAGACTGTGTTAAAGTTTCATCAAAATCTATTCAGTGGTTCAGTAGGAGTAGCGGATAAGAGATTTGTACCCCTTGTAATGTAGTGGCTAAGTCCATGTTTTGCTATGGGAAACCCCAAAAATCAATCAAATCAAATTCTGAAATAGGAGGTGCACATCTACATTATGTCATAAACAATGATAAAGACTGTGTTAAATCTATTCAGTGGTTCAGGAGTAGCGGATAAGAGATGAGTACCCTCAAGTGTAACGGACGGACGGAAGGACGGACGGAAAGACGGACGGACGGACGGACAACCCCATCACTATATACCCCCCNNNNAGTCCATGTTTTGCTATGGGAAACCCCAAAAATCAATCAAATCAAATTCTGAAATAGGAGGTGCACATCTACATTATGTCATAAAGACTGTGTTAAATCTATTCAGTGGTTCAGGAGTAGCGGATAAGAGATGAGTACCCTCAGGTGTAACGGACGGACGGAAGGACGGACGGAAAGACGGACGGACGGACGGACAACCCCATCACTATATACCCCCCACACTTTTCAAGTGGGGGTATAATAAAATTTTCTATGACATGGTAAACATTCATGCACTTTCGTTTCATATATTTTTCTTTAACTATCAAGATATTTCATTTCATATAAGTTTCAAATATATAGTTGTCACATAATTTAATGTTCCTCGACATAACATGACCAAGTTTCATTGATTAAATGGGTTACTCTAAAGAAAACATACCCTTCTCAAACGTGTTGCCGCTTGATGATACTAAGCAACATAGCGCTACAACCATCCAATCAAAACCCTTCTTTGATTAAGGGCTTGTCCAACCGGCAGGCAGTTCTCAAAGCGATGCCTTTCCGGTAAAGGGGAGGTAATTTACAGATTGAAAGTGAAAGTAGAGCAGAGAAAAAAATTATCAGTTTTTAAAGTCAAAGTGATAAGAAACTACATGATCATGAGGGAAAGCTTTAAGTTGCAAGATTTAATTTGTATGTCTAGTCACAATTCACTTCATTTTTACACGTTTAAGGCTCAGATTCCCCCTCTCAGCCTCTGTCTTGAACTGCACTGTTGAAGAGCTTCGAGAGATATATATACTTTCTGTCTTGGAGAGTGTATACAGAACAAGCAGAGCCATTCAGTTAAAAATCAATTGAAGGCCACCATTTTTGTCCCAGATCACTGGCAATGTTGATGTTTATCGGGAAAATTTTTGGCGAAATTGACGATATCAGCGTTTCGCGCCTCTAGCGGAATATCAGGTTCGATAACTCCAACATGCTTGTACGGGGGTGTTTCTACCATTATGAATTATTATAAATCTGCACATTTTGATATTGATATTNTTTAAAATTTTTCTTGCATTTAATACTTCATATTATAGTAACAAATTGATATTCACTTTATATGTTCATCTTCCACACCTGAGTTTTGTATTTTCATACTCTCTCAGTGCTTCCATCTTAAGAAATTAGAAGTCATAAATGTACATCTATGTTAGAGAAGAGCATCAGCATGAATTGCAATTTGTTCAACTTGCATTGCTGCTTGAGGTTAATATTTAAATATTTTGCAGTCTAACTTTTTTATAACTTAATTCAAACTTCTATATATTTGTAATAAAAAATAAATTATTTTTCAAAATACTATTTATTTGTTGTTTTTAAGCACCTTTAAGATTAAATAGTAATGCAATATAAATTTTGTGTGATCCTTGAATGAAGCAAATATCAGCATAGTAAATGTCTACAAAATAATTTCAAGGAAATTGAAAGACAAATTTTAAAGGGGAAATAACCCACTATCAAAACACGTGGTTTGTAAAAAAAAAATCTATGTTTTCAAAGGGGAAGTATGACCTGTTAATTATGAACATTTTGCTGAAAGAATACTTTTAATGTTCAATACCATAATAATTTTAAACAACTGATGGTTAATTGCCATACGGGTGAGCAGGTTATCTCTGATTGACCGGTAATTAGTGATAACAAGCCAGTGAACACAGGTAAACAAATCACCGATGGCGTTTGTTTACCACTGAACTAATCCTTTAATTGATATGACAGGTGTAATTAAAGTGTCAGTTTGGACAATTAGATTACAGTAACAAAGATTATGAACATAATATTTTCATATTTGGCGATTTTCAAAATTCCAAGTGACGAATTGCAGTCTGAAAAAAATCGCCACTTCTAAAAAACATTCGTCAATGGCGAAAGTGACGAGCGCTAGCTAAATCACTGATACTTTCTGTCTTGGAGAGTGTATACAGAACAAGCAGAGCCATTCAGTTAAAAATCAATTGAAGGCCACCATTTTTGTCCCAGATCACTGGCAATGTTGATGTTTATCGGGAAAATTTTTGGCGAAATTCCACTTTAATAAAATTCATGTGTAATTTTCTGTGCAGTTGGCATAATTAATAAGTACCTTATGCCTAGGAAACTCGATGGTCTCAACTGAGTTCTACTACCAGGAAGTTAATAAATGCAAAGTGACAACCTGTTTTTAAAAAAAAATGGGGAATGTCACATGATGTAAAACTGTTAAATATAACTAAAACCATATCAAATTTTTTTTAGTCAGCCTCTCAAGACAGAAATTGTGTTTATTGTATTCAGCCACTTTCAGAGCTGCCAACCCTCCCGATTTTGGCAGGATCCTACTGATTTTCGGTCCCAATTCCTGTCCTCCCGCGGTTGTACCGCTTTCTCCAGAATTTTGTTTCCCGTGAAAATCCTATAAATTACTTATATTGTTTTGCTGGTCATTCCAGTCGGAGGATATAGGTATATGTCAAAGCTTAAGAAAATGTTGAAAGGAAGAATTCGAAAGCCAAAATGGGATGGCTTACCAAATTTAAACTATCTTATTCATTTGAATTCCGGTGCTTAGAAACGTCATTTAACATTTTAAAGGATCATTCTTTAATAAATACAGCCAGGCATTGTAATTATCTTACAATTTTAGGAGCCTCCCTCCAAAATATTGAAAACTCCCTAAAAAAAGTTTTCCATTTCTCCAGATCATCATAAAATGGGGTTGGCAGATCTGCGCTTTGAGGTGATTCAAAATTCTGGACATAAAAAAAAAACTAACTTACCATTGTTAATCGAAAAAAGAAAATGGTTTATGATTTATTAAAACTTATTTTATAAATTTATATGAAGTAACATTCTTTGATTTCTCCAACTACACTTATTTAGTGTGAATAACAGATTTACAGTTCAGAACATTGAGTTTCCCAGGCATGGTACCTGTAAAAGTCGTTCTTCCATAACAGTTGTCAGTGTTTAAGGTTCCTTGTTTATTTATCTCTTTTTTTTTCAGTTGTAAGTACATGCACTCATTGTGAAGCTGAAAATGATGACCAGTTTTGGCGTGACCACACTTGGAAAAAATTGTATTTCGGCATATATTAATAACTGCCACATATAAAAAAGACAAATTTAATCGAAATATATACCTATCTGAAAATATTTATCAAAGCCTAAGCCCATTATTTTTCTTTATTTTTAGTTTTACAAACCCACCTACCTTAAAAATTTGGCCCCCAAATTGAAAAAAAAATGCTTTTTGAAATTTATTTTTTTTCTTACCCTACAATATTTGGCATATTATTCAATAAAACTCCTCTTATTTTAAAACAAATTACAATGTTCTTTCTTTTTGGACTTAAAATTTTCTGAAATTTTATTTTTTTACTTTTCTTCTTTTCTCCTGTCCACCAACATTTATGAAAAAAATCGTTAAACTTAAAATTAGAAAACAGTGACCTAAGTTACATTCGACCAAGAATATTGGGTCAAAAATAACTTCTTTAAA
Source organism: Modiolus philippinarum (assembly GCA_002080025.1). NCBI lineage: Eukaryota > Metazoa > Mollusca > Bivalvia > Mytilida > Modiolidae > Modiolus > Modiolus philippinarum. The sequence goes on from MJUU01023312.1 coordinate 214,914, forward strand.
AAGTTTGTCTCTTTCAATTCTCATACAGACATGCTTGAATATTCTGGTTGCAAGCATGGCGTTTCTGTTTTTGTATTGTTTTTAAAAATTGAACCAATCAAAATACAGTTTTAGCAAATTCCCCTTAAAAAGATATGTACTGAGGTATTATCTGAGACAAAAATTGAAGCCAAAAGATTGAGTGCCATGGACAAGATCTTTTCCAAATTGATCAAGACATTTCAGAATAGTTATTATCCCAACAAAAATGAATTATATACTATTAGAAATCTCTTTAGAAATGCAGTTTATTCATATAAAACATATTTATGAAAAATGTATGTATTTAACATAGATTGATAAAAAAAAATGAAAAAGTTATCTGAGTATATATACAAGCTTGTTTTGAAATCATTAAAGACCCAGTCACTAAGTACTGTATAAAATGGTGCAAACGGGAAAGTGCAGACAAACACACACTGAATTTGTTCAAAGATAAAAATTAAAATTATTACCAAAGTCAGCAACAGAATTAATTTTTATAAAGATAATTATGTTGAGCCACATCCTAAGCTGTCTGTTAACAGAACTAAGTCTAAATTGAGAGATCTTGGCAACAAAATGAATTATATACTATTAGAAATCTCTTTAGAAATGCAGTTTATTCATATAAAACATATTTATGAAAAATGTATGTATTTAACATAGATTGATAAAAAAAAAATGAAAAAGTTAACTGAGTATATATGCAAGCTTGTTTTGAAATCATTAAAGACCCAGTCACTAAGTACTGTATAAAATGGTGCAAACGGGAAAGTGCAGACAAACACACACTGAATTTGTTCAAAGATAAAAATTAAAATTATTACCAAAGTCAGCAACAGAATTAATTTTTAATTTTTATAAAGATAATTATGTTGAGCCACATCCTAAGCTGTCTGTTAACAGAACTTAGTCTAAATTGAGAGATCTTGGCAAAAAAATATGTGTTTAAACCTGTTGACAAAGCTTTTAACAACGTTTCAATCATTTGAAAGAAATACTATATCGATGTCCAACAAAACGAATTGGCCAAGTCTAATACTTTCAAACGCACCAATTGTGATGAACAAACATCACAAGGATACAGAAATGCTCAAAGTTCCACTTAAAGATAACACCTTGCCTACAATGTACTGTATTCCTAAGCTTCACAAAAATCCCTACAAGCATCATTTTATTCCGGCATCAAGTAATTGTTCTACTACTAACTTGTCCATCCATTTAACCAGTGCACTTTCTTTATAAAATATTGTGAAAAAACTTATCAAAACTATGGTGTCAATTGTAAAAAACTCTATTGAAGTTTTAGATAAATTGTCATCAATACAAAAACCAGTTTCATCTATAGACAGTTATGATTTTTTTACACTCTATACAATGCTTCCACATAATTTGATTAAATCTAAATTGGGAAATTGATTAAATGGTCTTTAAAATTTTCTGGACTGCAGTTTATTTGTTGTAACAAAAAGCAAGGATTCTTTTCTAATATTTCTTACAACAATCATTCCTCCTGGACGTGTGATGATACGATTAAAGCACTTAATCTTTTGCTTGACAACATTTTTAGCTCACCTGGCCAAAGGCCATGTGAGCTTTTGCCATCACTCGGCATCCATCGTCCGTCCGTTAACATTTATTCAAAGATCTTCTCCTCTGAAACTACTGGGCCAATACTAGCCAAACTTAGCCTGAATCATCACCAGGATTTGCACTTTCAAGTTTGTGATTTTTATGACCGTAGACCAAACAACATGGCTGCTGTTACTAAAAATAGAACATAGGGGTAAATTGCTGTTTTTGCAAATAACTCGAAAACCATTACAGATATCAAAATTCTGACATGGTGTTAAATTGATCAGCATGATAAGATCTACCTGCTCTGCAATTTTGAAGAATATCCGTTTATCAGTCTTGGAGTTATTGCCCCCTTTCCGTAAAAATTTAAGTTTTTCGTCACTTTTAGTCTTATATATTGAAAATGGTAAAAGACAGAAGTGAAGTTTATGCAACAAAAATGGTCAGCATAGTAAGATCTACATGTCATGCAATTTTGAGGAAAATCTGACAACCCACATAGGAGTTATTGTCGCTTTTTCTTTGAAATTTTACAATTTTTTAACGTTTTTACTTTCATTTCAAAAACTGTTTGAGATAAAGGTTAAATGTGAATTGCAAAAGTGTTGAGGTTTTCCAGAACTACAATTTCTACATATGTCCAGCAGGTTCGCATGTCATCCAAGTAGCCGCCAGCGGGGAAGATAGTTTAACATAGGACCCTACAGAAAATTCATTCAAAGATCTTCTCCTCTGAAACTACTGAGCCAATGGGGACCAAATTTTGTCACCGTAGTCTTTGGATGGTGCCCTTTCAAGTTTGTGATTTTTATGTTCGTACTTCATCCAAGATGGTCGCCAGCACGGGACATAGTTTAACATAGGACCCTATGCGAAATGTATTCACAGATTTTCTGCTCTGAAACTACCAAGTCAAACTGAACCAAACTTGGTCACAATAGTCCTTGGGTGGTCCCCTTTAAAGTTTATGATTTTGACGTTGTACCTCATCCAAGATGGCTGCCAGCATGGAGCACAGTTTAACATAGGGACCCTATGGGAAATGCATTCAAATGTTTTCTCCTCTGAACCCACTGTGCCAGTTGGAACCAAACTTGGATACATTAGTCTTTAGATGTTTCCCTTCAAAGTTTGTGATTTTTATGTTCATACCTCATTCAAGATGGCCGCCAGCAGGGAAAATAGTTTAACATAGGGACTCTTTGGGAAATGCATTCAAAAGTCTTCTCCTCTGAACCTACTGAGCCAATTGGAACCAAACTTGGTTACAATTGTCTTTGGGTGATCCCTTCCAAAGATTGTGATTTTTAGTTTGTACCTCATCCAAGAATGAAAATGTAATATCTGGTGAACTGATTTATAGTATGAATGGGTGGTCTGAATAAAACCAGTCACCAGGTGAGCGATACAGGCTCATTTGAGCCTCTAGTTGTTCGTTTTGGCAACATTGTTTTTCAACAGGTCATTTGAATTCCCATGGGTACAAATTGTGCACCTCTCATTGCAGATCTTTTTTTTCTTTTCTGTTACGAACGTGAATTCATAAAAAATTACAAAATGGGACCATACAAAACAGTGATCAACTTATTTCTATTTTCAACTATAACAGCAGGTATATTGACAATATCCTTACTATTGACAATCCCCATTTTTACTTAATGAAGCTAATAATGATTCTAAAAATTACCATTTTCTGGATCTAACTATCATTGTTGACTCTGGAAAAATAAAAACTAAAATTTACGAAAAAAGGGATGATTTTGATTTCAGTATTACTAATTTTCCTTTTCTTGATGGCGACGTTCCTCTAGCCCCATCCTACAGAGTTTATATTATTTTCCCAAATCAGAGGATGAAATTTTGACTTGGCTCTTGTTTTGACACTGTGGACCCTAAAATGACAATTTTACACTGTTTAGCAGAGGAACAACATGATATTTTTTATTTCTGAGGTTCATGTTCACATAAAACTGCATATACAAGCACCATTCCTGCTTAAAAAAGTTATTGTAGACAAGTCAGACAGATTTTTATATGAGGCACCTCAGTCAGAGTGGTCGCATTTGTTCGAGACACCAATTGACATGTAATTTTTAAAAACTGAACATATATTCAAAACAGTGACAAATTCTTTCGTAAAATCAGCCTGCATTTGATGTTTTCAAACTATTTTACACAGTTAACCATTCTTATTTTGCACAAAATCATTAGAATGGCCTATAAAGGCATTTCAGTGTCAAAATACCAAAATATTACATAACAGTTGTTTTTGGCCAAAATTGTGGCACCAGCTGGCTAAAACTTCAATCTTTACCTCAAATTCATCATAAATACATGTTTTGCATTAGTTTAGGCTATTAACAACTTTTTAAGACATGTTTCAAATTTTCACAAATTTTCTCTTAAGGTGTGAAACCACCAATTCATTTCTTTAACATTTTCAGCTAAAATTTGGAATTTTTCAAACCTCCCTGTACAATTTATCTAAAGTTTAACCTTCCCAAGGCCATACCTGTCGTGAAAGGCACATACCTGTTCTACATTATATCAAATTTTCATCATACCTTTAAAGCCTTCTAAGAGATTCCCGGTGTGTCGAGGAAAGCCACCTATAAATACGTACCACGACGTCACAACATTGCGCAAAAATAGTCATTGGGAATTCCCCTCCTTTAAGTGGTCTAAAAGTACACCTGCTCAATTGACCTTGGTATTGAAATAAACCTAATACACATGTATATCAATGTTTAAATGGTTGTATCATTCATCAAATTCACTTGAATAGTTTAAAGGTGCAAGAATACAAAGTCTATCTTTACATGTAGATTCAAAAGGTCTATTTTCTCATACGTTCCAACTCTGATTGGTTGAATTGGTGGTTTGAAACCTAAATGATTTTTGGTACATAGATAATCTGCCATACGGAATGTTATAGTCTATAGCATTACGTAAATTATACTGGTTATCCTGACCAACTGTTGTTGGCAATAAGTCTTTTAAGTACTGTTGAGCAAATACATTCACTATATTATAGCCCTTTATGCTAACTAGGTTATCACCCCCTGAATTAAGAGCTCTTTAGTGTGCGGAGGTAGCGACATCTTACCTCTGGTAGGTAACCGCCAAACCATAACATCGGCAAGCTGTATTGTTCGGTTTGAACAGAGACGTTTAAACATATAAAATAAATGCCTCTGGTTTGAAAAATGGATCATGATAATGTCACTCATGTGTCTTTAAAATTCTAACATTTTTTATACGACTGCAAAAATTTTTGAGGTCGTATAATCGTATGGTGCTGTCGTCATCGGCGTCATCGTTGTCGTTGTCGTCATTGTCTGTAGACACTTTTGTTTTTGGTCAATAACTTTAGTTTCAGTTGACCAATCCTTATGAAATTTTAACACAATGTTCCTTGGTACAAAAGGAATGTCTGGCTAAGTATTGGTCATTGTGGCCCCACCTGTTTTTAAAAAAGGGGCCAAAAGGGTGAAATTTGATGTTTTCACATATTTGACTGTAGAATCTTTATTATTTATCGGATTTTGATGGGGTTTCTTTCAGTGTCCTCCTGAGGAAATTTTCAATCAGTAGTATGCAACAGATTTCACATGTTCACGAGATAAATGGGGCCCAAAAGGGCGCAATTTCAAAAATTTAATTTTTTTATTTTTAGTCCGATTTTGATTTAGTTTTTTGCAGTGGATTCCTTATGAAAAATTAACATAGTGCTGCATCATTAGATTTTTGATAACTTGTTTCTTTTTCAGGCTATGAGGGGCCTAATGGGACAAAAATTGCAAACATGCGGATTACCTAAAAATTTTTATTTTTCATCCAATTTCAAAGGGATTTTTTTCTTTAGATTCCTCTCATTGAAGGCTTTCAGTAGTATGCCAACCGATTTGGCGTAGCTCTTACTATTTCTGAGCTATTAGGGGTCAAAGGGGCAAAAATTGCAATTTTTAGAAATATGTAAAATCTTTATTTTACATCAGATTTTGATGCGATTTTTTTCTCTTTGGATTCCTCTCAATGTAAGCTTTTAGTAGTATGTCAACGGATTTGGTGTAGCTCTTACCGTTTCCGAGCTATAGCTATAGCTTTGGATTATTCTCATTGTAAGCTTTCAGTAATATGGCAGTATATTTTGCACTGCTCTTCGATTTGCAAGCAATAATGGGTCAAAGGGGCCAAATTGCAATATTTCAAAATATGTGAAATCTTTATTTTTCATTGGATTTGAACCTGAGTTTTTTCTCTGGATTTCTCTTGATGGTAGTCATCAGAATTTCTTAGCTCTTACAATATTCTAGTAATAAGGGATAAAAAGGGCTAATTTTTATTTTCACTAGTTTGTGTCCAGTTAATTTATGTGTCAAGGTCCTTATTGTGTCCAGCACATTCATTTTAGTTTACACTTGTTCAGATTTCAGTGGTCGACAAAATATTGCTGCGGTCGTATCATGCTGCGCTCGGCGTAGCCCTTTATTAATCCTTTTATTGTTTTTTTTCACTAAATGTCTTATTTTTTTGTTTTTCTATCCTAGATATCTAATTTTATCGAACATTTAATATTTTAAATGTCATGTTCAGTTCATGATCTCCTTAATGGATGAGTCCCTCGAAAATACTATACAATATAAAACATGATGGATAACCTGATAAAAAATGTATACTTTCTCTAACAAGGGTCTCTAAAAACACCGCAAAGGACCACTTTCTCTAACACGGGTCTCTAAAAACACTGCAAAGTACCTCCTTTGTGCACAAAGTAGCACAAAGGACCACAAACGGGTATTAAATCAGCACAAAGGGCACAAAACTATGTTCTTTGTATATAAATATTTCAATTTTTACAAAAAAAAATATTTTGAATTTTATTTTAAGTACGTTTTTAATCCATTTTATCAAAATTTTTTAGCATGCGATTTTGTGAAACCAAGATGGTTTCCGGTAAAGAAATGTATTATACCACATTGTATTTGAAATAAAATTTGCATATAAGTACAGTCTAAAAAAAGGTGAATTTAAGATTATTATTTATTCAAAAATTTTAAAATGTTGAATTTGATAATTAAAGATAATATTTTCCGACGAAAACATGGACGCCAGCACGGAATATGGTTTAACATAGGACCCTATGGGAAAATCACATTTTCGTCTTCTCTGAAATAACTGAAGCAAATTCAACCAAACTTTACAGGAATGATGTATGGAAGGTCCTTAACAAACATTGCTCATTTCCTTCTGATCCGATAAAACATGGCCGCCAGCACGGAACTTAGGTTTAACATTGGACCCTATGAAAAAATCACATTTTCATCTTCTGCTCTGAAACTGCTGAAGCAAATTGAACCAAACTTTACAGGGATGAAGTAACCAAGGTCCTTAACAAAGATTGCTCATTTTGTTTCGATCTGAGTAAAAAAATGGCCACCAGCACGGAACATGGTTTAACATAGGACCCTATGGGAAAATCAAATTTTCATCTTCTCCTTTGAAACCACTGAAGCAAACTAAACCAAACTTTACAGGAATGATATATTGAAGGTACTTTACAAAGATTGCCCATTTCGTTCCGATTTGATAATAAACATGGCCGCCAGCGCAGAAATTAGGTTTAGCATTGGAAGCTATTGGAAAAATTACATTTTCATCTTCTGCTCTGAAACGACTGAAGCAAATTCAACCAAACATTATAGGAATGATGTATGGATGGTCCTTTATGAAGATTGATCATTTCATTCTGATCTGACAAAAAACATGGCCGCCAGCACGGAAAATGGTTCAACATTGGACCCTATCATGGGAAAATCACATTTTCATCTTCTCCTCTAAAACCACTGAAGCAAATTCAACCAAACTTTACAGGAATGATGTATGGAAGGTCTGTTACAACGATTGCACATCTCATTCCAATCCGTTAAAAAACATGGCCTCAAAAGTGGAACTTAGGTTTAACATTGGACCCTATGGGAAAAAATCACATTTTCATCTTCTCCTCTGAAACTGCTGACACAAATACAACAAAACTTTACAGGAATGATGTATGGAAGGTCCTAAACAAAGATTACTCATTTCGTTACAATCGGTTAGAAAACATGGCCGCCAGCAGGGAACATAGTTTAACATTGAACCAATGGGAAAATCACATTTTCATCTTCTCCTCTGAAATAACTGAAGCAAATTCAATCAGACTTTACAGGAATGATGTATGGAAGGTCCTTAACAAACTTTGCTCATTCACTTCCGATCCGATAAAAAACATGGCCGCCAGCACGGAACTTAGGTTTAACATTGGACCTATGGGAAAAATCACATTTTCATCTTCTGCTCTGAAACTGCTGAAGCAAATTGAACCAAACTTTACAGGAATGATGTACTAAAAGGTCATAACAAAGATTGCTCATTTTGTTTCGATCTGCCAAAAAAATGGCTGCTAGCACATAACATGGTTTAACATTGGACCCTTTTGGAAAATCACATTTTCATCTTCTCTTCTGAAACCACTGAAGCAAACTTTACAGGAATGATGTACGGGAGGTTCTTTACAAAAATTTCTCATTCCATTTTGATCCGACAAAAACATTTTCTCAAGTGCAGAACGTAGTTTAACATTGGAGCCCTGTGTGAGAAAACCATCCTTTTCATCATCTTCTCTGAAACAATATAAAGCAAATTTAACTAAATGTATAGAAGATCCTTTGCAAAAATTACTCATTACAACAGGATCAGACAAAGAACACAGGTGCCAATTGAGAACATAGCTAAACATTAGACCCCATAGGTAAAAAACATCAACTTTTGGTCATGCACTGAATAGAAGCATTTTGTCAGGTGAGTGATACAGGCTCATTCTCTGAGTCTCTAGTTTTTTTTGCACACCACCTGATATGGTGACTTGATAATTCATATATTTTGATATATTTAATAATTTCATGAGACCTAAATGTAAAACATAAGCATAGCATAAAGCATAAAAGTTTTATTTAAAGTCGGATACATCATAACAATAACGTAAGCCTTAGATCTGTAGAGCATTTTACTGACATCAAAACATATGCATTTGCTTCCTATATCCTTTCATTTTAAGCTCACCTAAATTGCAGTTTTTGGCTAATAACTCGAAAATCGTTACAGATATCAAAAATCTGACATGGAGGTAAAACTGATCAGCATGATGAGATCTACCTACTGTGCAATTTTTAAGAAAGCTCATCTCGGAGTTATTTCCGTAAAAATTTTCAAAATGTTTGCATTTTTTATTTCAAAAAGTGTAACAGATAGAGGTCAATTGTAAATTGCAAAAATGTTCAGCATATCAAGATCTACCCACCCTGAAATTTTGAAGAAAATCCATAAACCCTTGTAGGAGTTATTGCCCCTTTTTCACCGAATTTTAAAATTTTTTGTATATTTCGTCTTTTATTTCCAAAACTATAGAAGATGAAGGTGAATTGTTAAATGATGAAATGTTTTCCATGATGTGGCGACTTCAGAACTGGTGTT
>MJUU01023313.1:13977-24856 GCA_002080025.1 Modiolus philippinarum
GCTGGGTCCCTTTTAGATGAAAGATAGTAGCCCATCTGTATATTCTACTAGCCCAGTACTATGAGTCTGTATGGCATGCTGGGTCCCTTTTAGATGAAAGATAGTAGCCCATCTGTATATTCTACAGTAGCCCATCTGTATATTCTACAGTAGCCCATCTGTATATTCTACAGTAGCCCATCTGTATATTCTACAGTAGCCCATCTGTATATTCTACTAGCCCAGTACTATGAGTCTGACAATAAACATGATAAATGTCAGAAATTTCGGTAGCCAACTGGGCCACTTGTACAAAATTTTTAGTAGAATTTTAGGGGCTGTGGGCTACAAGATCCCTGGGTAGGTTCATCCCGGAGTAGACTGCATAACTTTAAATGCAAAAGAAAATTATGTATAAAGATCAAACATGCAATCAAATTTGAAATACGCATTTGACTGAGCAGAGTGATATATGTCTATCACAGTTATTTATCATGGTAAGTCTCTGGCTGTTACATGTACTGTGACTAAGTTAAGTAAAAGCCCTGTAATTCATTGGAAATAGGGAATAATTTGGAAAAAACAGAGTTAGTGTCATTGGGAATGGGTCCATATTCAGAAAATATAATCATAATCATAAAACAATTTTTAGAGAAAAACTTGCGTTTTTACATGAAGAAGTGCATATTTTGAGAATAAGCTCTGTGTCATACCGTATATCGGGTTATTTTGGCGGATGGAAATTTTGGTGATTTTCCTGTTTTTTTTAGCAGGTTTTATTTTGGTGGTTTTCAAATTTTTCCACCAAAATAAAAACTAGTGATTTATTGATAATTTGTTTACTTGTTTATATTTTCCGCACAGCATACCATATTTTTGGACTAGAAGTCGATGGAGATCATAGATTGAATTGCTCTTTTCAGGTCAAAAATTTGTTTCTGTTCTTAGATAGGTCAGTTAGCACATAGGTAGCACAGTCACCAAGCGTAAGTAATGGTAAGTATAAGCATTTTTCAATTGTTTATCCTTACATTATTATATAAAATTGTTCTTTATTTATCAATTGTAATAAAAATATATATTTTCTTGATGTTTTTGTTTTATTACTTTAAGGCTTTGTAGCTATTTAATTGTTATTGCCTGATTAAATGTATTGTAACAAGTGGTCATAAACAGATGTCAATTTGTGAAATCCATTTAAATTGTCAAAACAATACACATGTTTGCCACCGATCTTCCTCAATTACATTTAATTAATCGTTTGAAGTTTTTACCTGTCCCATCTCAGGCGTCTGATTGTCGTATGTAGGTTGCGGACAATGAATATTGTTTGATTGCGATTGAAGACCCTTTTAACAATATTATGACATTTTAGTTACAAAATCAATAAACAGCTAATGCAATATCATCAATTTTGTTGGCGTACACGGAATCCTATGAAAGTAAAATTTTATCTCGTTTGCAATGTTCCCCACCGTCGTTTTGATCATTAATTACTACGCATGTGTTGTAATACAGGTAAAAATGAAGGCGGTAAATATGAAACAAGATCGATGTTCACCTGATAAACATAATGACTAAAATGAATTATGAAATTTAATCATATGAATAATTTTCATGTACAAACTGTTTATAAACTCTGAAACGATTTTTCAATATAATAATTTGTACAAAAGATTGATAATCCTGGATTTGTATCATGTGTTACCGGTTACGATTTCATTATTAACGTATCAACACAAACTTCTCATTCAAAATATAGGTCAATAAAAAAGACATAATACCCGTAAAATATCTTTATTAACACTGATTTAATAATATAAAAACAAAATAAAATGCCAGGTAAGTATGTTCAACTTTCGAGTGGCACCTACAATTTAGGCAAAACATGTACTGGTATATTGTCTGCATTGGAAAATTTGGTCGTTATTATTTTGGCGATTTTTTCTTGCACGCCAATATAGCCAAAATAACCATCACACCAAAATTACACGATATACGGTATTATTAAATTCATATTTTGAGAATAAGCTCTTTGTTGTATGATAACTTGAAATGACGATGACCTTACAGATTTTTAAAAGTATTTGAACAGATCTGCACTGAAGAGACAGAAGTTATCGAAATACTTAATTTACAGTAGCTTAGGAATTTTTTATGCCCTCACGACTAAAGTCGGAGGGCATATTGTTTTACCCTTGTCTGTCTGTCCGTCCATCCATTGGAATAAAAGCACAACTCTTGATATTTTTCAGAAACTTTGCAAGCAAATTTCATCATCTTCTAAGGAATCTAACATACAATGAATAGATGAACACACACACATCATTTGAAATATTCAAAATGACTGCCATTGCCATGGAAACTGAAAAAAGGCGCGGAAATTCAAAATGTCTCAAATTGGATGAAATTTTACTTGAAAGGTGCCTAGCACCCATAGAAATGATTTTGGAGCTCAGAATTTTCAAAATGGCTGTCGTTGCCATGGAAACTGAAAAAGTTGGGAAATTTAAAAATGCCTTTATTTTGACTAAACTTTACAGAAAGGTTGCCTACCACCAATAGAAATGATTTAAGGGCTCACCACATGTAAATATGGTTTTTCTGATCGAAATTTTGAAAGGGAAATAATTCAACTATATTTTCGAAAAAAGCATGAGGTATTTCCTCAAGTCCATACTTGTACTGTGTCCACACTTGTACTGTGTCCACACCTGTATTGTGTCCCCACAAGCTTAAAGATGCTCTTACCCTATTGCAGGCCTTCAAGCGGCCCTATATTTCCTACAGGCCTTCAAGCAGCCCTATATTTCCTATAATTCCTATAAATCCCTATCTTTTTAACAGTGCCCTATAAACCCTATATTTTGGCTTAAAATGGGCACTTTCCCTATATTAGCCCTATTATTGCATTTTAAAAGTTGAGTAGAACTTCATCTTTATTTTTTGTCGATAACAAATACTTTTAAACAAAATTTTAGCCTAGCCTCGCTCGGCATGGAACATCACATAATACAAATTTCTTATTTTTTTGCATTCGCTTCTTGCTAAATTCTTACAAATACAGAATGTATACATTTTGGGCTTTTTGTGCACACATATTTAACAAGAAAAGATATGGTTGCAACCATATCAAATGATAACTGGATTTAAATTTTATTTCATCAACAGATGGAAAAAAATGTGTATGTTATTTTGTTTGGTTATATGATTTTATATTTATTTTATTTCTTATATGCGGGGAAATGGTCGGCTTAAAACACCACAATACATTGCTATATGGAAATAAAAAAAAACTGCATACTACAAACCAGCAGTATTATCACATGTTGCAGAAGAGTATGCATGATCTGAGCCACATATGGTAGCCATCATACAGCCAGCTAAGATGTGTTATTGAAATATCTGTTGGGTAACTGATTCTTCAGTGTCATGATTAATTTTATAAAAACCATGGTATGTTTTCTGGGGTATGTAACTTTGTTATTCTCAAATAGTAGGATAAAATCTGTAACACATTGATTGCGTACATAACACAAAAGTTGCCATGAAATACAGTGTAAAACAGAAATCAAGAAGGGTCAGCATATAATTTGAACAATATCCAATTGCACACTATAATTGAGAGAGGGACAACTCTTTCCAAAATTAATATCTCGGAAGTTAAATTTACATGCGAAATATTCAACTGGAATTATTTGATAAAATGGCAGTATTAATTGATTCATTGTGAAATACGTAATATTTATTACATACCTTTAATAACATGAATAATATAACAAATGTGTGATAATAATAGGAAGCTATAGGTAAATCAGATAATGTCGCAGAGTGTCTAGAGCTGATGAGAACAAATGGCGTAGTAATATAGACAAAGGTAAATAAGAGCTAAAATAAAATTAGACATTGCTCCTCGGCATATACAAATAAAAAACATTTCATTATTCTATTGGGTACAAAAAGATTTATAAACTGCCGTTAAATCACCGTTAAAAATAATACAATACTGTACTATATTTTGCACATGAATATAACGGTAGTTAGGTACCAAAGATAGTAATAACTCGCGTAAGATATGCTGGGATTCCAGTTATGAAAATATCAGGTGCAGAAAATATTAAAAGAGTAAAAAATAACCCTATATCTGCCCTATTTTTGGTGATATCCCTATTCAGGAAAAACTGCCCTATTAAAATCCCTATTTTTGAGCCAAACTCCACTTGAAGGCCTGTTCCTATAATTCCTATATCTTTTTATATTTAAAAGTGCCCTATAAAACCTATATTTTGGCTTAAAATGGGCACTTTCCCTCTATTAGCCCTATTATTTCGTTTTTATCTTGGGTAGAACTCCATCTTTATTTTTTGTCGATTACAAACAACTTAAAAAAATGTCTGCCTCGCTTCAATTGGTATGGAATGTCACATAATACAAAATTTCTTATTTTTTTTTATGTCCCCGTGAATCGAAGATTCGGGAGGCATATAGTTTTTGGTCTGTCTGTCTGTTTGTCCACAAAAAACTCTAACATTGGGTATATCTTTTGAATTGTAAGTGATAGGGCTCTCATATTTTGCATGTGTATTCCTTGTGGCAAGACCTTTTAAACGATACCAAAATTTTGGACCTCGTGACCTTGACCTTGACATGTGATGGACTTTTTGAAAAAATATTTAACTTTAACATTGGGTATATCTTTTGAATGGTAAGTGATATGGCTTTCATATTTTGCATGTGCATTCCTCGTGGCAAGACCTTTTAATTGGTACCAGAAAAGTTGACCTTGTGACCTTGACCTTGGCCTGTGAACAACTGCATAAAAACTTTAACATTGAGCATATCTTTTGAATGGTAAGTGGTAGGGCTTTCATAGTTTCCATGTGTATTCCTTGTGGAGAGACCTTTCTAACCATACCAAAATTTTGAACCTCCTGACCTAGACCTTGACATGTAATGAATTTTTTTGAAAAAAATAATAAACTTTAACATTGGGTATATCTTTTGAATGGTAAGTGATATGGCTTTCATATTTTGCATGTGCATTCCTTGTGGCAAGACCTTTTAGTTGGTACCAGAAAAAGTTGACCTTGTGACCTTGACCTTGGCCTGTGAACAACTGCATAAAAACTTTAACATTGAGCATATCTTTTGAATGGTAAGTGATAGGGCTTTCATAGTTTGCATGTGTACTCCTTGTGGAGAGACCTCTCAGTCGGTACCATAATATTTGACCTTGTGACCTTGACCTTGGCATGTGACTGTCCGGTAAAATTTCACCAGAAAAATGAAATTATATTTTGTTTTATTTTATATATATAGAAATTAAACTCATTTTATTTTAATTTTGTAAAAAAGATTTTTTAAATCATTCAGCATATTTTTTCCATTTATTCACTTTCGTTTTACAGGTATTTAGCTAGGCTATGGGGCTACGGGGTGGGGTTTAATTTTTCTATGGAGTTGAAAAGTATTATAAACATTTACTATAGGCGGTACTGGGAACAGGTTTGTAGAAGATGATGGGATTGGTATTGCAATATTGCTTAGCAAGATTTATAAATATAGATATGATAAAAAGAATAAGAACAGTAATGTAAATTTAAAACCAGAAGTTAATAAATAAAGATGAGGTATTGTGCAATAATCAATAATATACAAATACTATATATAAAAGACTTTTCAATTGTGTTAAACAAAGCGTGATTGTAGTTTGTGGAGATACTTAAAGGCAATGGAGAACGAAAGGTGGAAAGAGATGGAATGGCGTTTTTTGCGGAAGAATAAAGAGCTACTGGTGTTTATTTGTGTTTGCTGTAAAAGGTTTATGTTACACGAGAAAGAATTTAATGTAAAAGATGAGAGGTTGAAAAAAATGTTAAAAAGAGAGAAGCATATTGTGTGTAAAACGTGTAGCTCTTATGTGTGTAAGGAGGCTATACCTCCTCAAGCAATGATAAATAATTTAGAAATGGATAAAGCTCCTTTTGAAGAATTAAATACGCTAGAACAATATTCAATTTCTCCAGTTTTACCATTTTATTAAATTGTATTTTACCTAAGAGTTATCAGCGAGCTGTACATGGTCCAGTTGTGTGTGTAAAATCCGACATGACAAAAATAACAAAAAGTATTGATTTGAGTATACAAATACATCATGAGCCACCGTACGAATCAATCAAACACACAATTTTCTATCCAAGGCTATTCCATAGCCTAGCGTATCGATTTTATTTCATAAAAACCATTATCCGATTTATATCATCCACTTATGTTAATAAAGTCCCCTCGCGTTTTCTAGTTATATATGTAGATGAGTTATGTTACTAAAAATATCTATTATTTCATTTCTTCTCTTCTTTGTATTCCTCCACTTTAGGGGAACCAGTATTGATGATCTCTGGTGTAATCAAAGTACTGATAACACTGATAGACAGAACACAATGAGTTGACTATAAATGTTCCAAATAAGGGGGGAATTGTTTTTTAATAATGCTTGGATAATGATTGGAGGGGTTCATTTGGGTGACTTCTGTGTTTGACTCCAATTGCAATCATCATTTGATGTGATTAAACTTTTCAGTTGATACAAGAATTTATTTCTACAAATTATTTTGTCAGAAGGACATTCATTGTTCAAAGTTGCTAAATGTTTCTTCTTTACTTTACTCGGGGGCATAAGTGTTTCACAAAACACATCTTGTTTCATCCAATTCTTGCTACATTGTTGCAAATGGTGAATGTATACATTTTGGGCTTTTTGTGCACATGTGTTCAAAAATATCAGGTATAGAAAATATTAAAAGAGTAAAAAATAACCCTATATTTGCCCTATTTTTGGTGAAATTTCCCCTATAATTCCCCATTATTAGGAAAAACTGTCCTTATAAAAGCCCTATTTTTTTAGCCAAACTCCACTTGAAGGCCTGCTATTGGTTCAGGGTTCAGTAAGCGGTGGCATAATTGGTTGCCATTCGGTCTACAACTCTAGTTTATTTAGCATTCTCATGTAATTCAACAAACAGATTTTTAGGACACACAAGAGGGTGGGCCCTTTCTGACTTTGTTAGTATGCTAGTTAAGTTTCAGTTCTTGTGGGTAAATGAGTTGACATAATCTAAAAACTGGGGATGAGAGTAGTCAAGATATTCACAATATACCTGCTGTTACCATTGAAAATTTGAAATAAGCATGATAAGTTTATTACTTTTGTATGGTTAAATTTTGTTGTTTTCATACATGCACAAAAGTTTTTAGGTCGTATAATGGTATAGTGCTGTTGTTGTCTGTACCGGCATTTATGAGTATTTTCCATGCCACCGGTAAATACCGGCATTTACTGGTAAAAACTGGCATTTACTGGTCGATTGAATTGACCACACTGTAATTTATACAGTAACTTTGTACATAGCATGATTTGGAGAAAACAAGTTATACTTGGAAACTCCTACGTTAAATACCAATGGTGGAATTTACCATCCAACCTTGATAACTTTAGTTCCAGTTGACCAATCCTTACCAAATTTAAAGGCAATGTTCCTTGGAAAAAAGGAAAGCTTGGATTCATTTTCATTATTATGACCCCACCTGTTTTTAGAAATAATTCAGTAGTAAATCAACAGATTTTGGCATATCTCTTACCGTTTCTGAAATATAAGGGGTCAAAGTGTAACCAAATTTCTGGTCAATTTGCATTTTTGTCTAAATTTTTTCAAGGAAATGTCAGCAAGCTTAAGGATACAAGATTTTAAGTTCTCGGCACAGTCATGACAGTGAGAGGGAAAGAATCCGGGAAAAAATGCATTTGTTACAACCCAACAGACAGAAAACACGGAAATGGTTGATGATTTATGTGACAATGATTATTCAGTTGGGTCAGTTTCACAGACAGTGAGCAGAGGATTCATTTAGTTTAATTTGGTACTCTCTCTCTCTTTTTCGACCTCAAATCCCATTATTTGGTATTTTTGACATTTTTTGTCATTTTACATGGACTTGCTTTCGACCTTTGAAATAATGTTTCCTTCGGACGATACCCCACCCCTTCTCACATATCAGTCAGGGGAATTACTTAAATAAGTGATTTTTAATCACTTATTTAAGTTATTTTTTTCCCTCCTTGGCAAAGTAAGGTTTTTCTTAAATATTTTCTGAATCTATCATAATAAACAAATCAAACTGTCATTTTTTGAAAGAAACAACCAAGACCATTTGAAATACACAAAACATCTGTACTAATACTGTATCATCTTTTTTATTTTATTGATTTTGTTGCAATATTCAGCTTAATAAAGGTGAAGTTCCAATGGTAATAACCCATTAAATAGAATTTTCCAGACACCCTGGCTAATTTTCCTGATAACTTCAATGTATTAGCTGTCAGATTATGCAATTAATTACTTATGTTTGCCCAAGGGTCAGATGGATAATTAGTACTTAATTAGGTGATTTTTTGGCTAATGGTTACTTAAACAAGTGATTTTTATACAAAATCATATAAACTTCTCTAAAACCATTAAATTTTATTCAACATGTTCAATGAAGACAAATTTGGGTTTATGGCTTTATTTAGGAATAATCTTCAATTTTTCACAGAGGACTTGCAGATATTTCAAAGCATAGCCTCAATCACTTTTCTTGGTAGTAAATTTAAGTTACTCATATAGGTGATTTTATCTTAAAATGAAGAAATACAACTCTTATTTTACTAAAATGTTATACTGAAACAAGTGATTTTGAAAATCACTTATTCAAGTAATTCCCCTGACTGCATATAATAGTAAGCAAATATTTCTTTTTTAAATCTCAGGCCACTATGAGCTTCACAGTCAACTTTTCAACAAGGCTACGCTTGTCATCTCATATTTATTCTTTAAAATGTTAAAAAGATCGAAGGAAATAACTATCGTTACAATGAATTTTAACTAGAGCAATTACTGTCGGAAACGGCAGTGATCCCCACACTCCCTGTTTGACACAGAAAACAGTTCTGGACTTCTAACATTTTGATATTAAATTACCTGTATTTATAGCAACTTTTTTTACTAATTGAAATTCAATAATACATGATTGTTAGGCATAATTCCAAAAAATAAGTAGTCTTTGAGACATTCAGGAATTTTACCAAACCTGGAATCAAATATTTTGGAAATCATATTGGTGAAAATGTTTCTTCTAATTGAAACAAATTTTTGAACTATGGTTTCAATGTAGAATTCCAAAAAATTGTGGTCTTTGACACTTTCAGGAAATTGACCAAAATTGGAATCAATTATTTCGGAAATCCAATTGATGAAAATGATTGCCCTTATGGAAACAAATCCTAACAGTATAGTTTCTAGGTAGAATTCCAAAAAATAAGTGGTCTTTGACACTTTCAGGAAATTTACCATATTTGTAATCAATTATTTTGGAAATCCAATTTGTGAAAATGATTGCCCTAATGGAAACAAATCCTAACTGTATGGTTGCTAGGTATAATTCCAAAAAATAAGTGTTCTTTGACACTTTCATGAAATTTACCAAAATCAAATATTTTTTATATCCAAATGGTGAAAATGATTGACCTTATCAAAACAAATAATCTTACTCTTTATACAGTATCATGTACAATGTAGTTCTAGCAAACAGAATTAAAATGCTTGTCTCTGATCAATATATTATTTGTCCTTTATTGACAGGTTACCTGTTATTGAATCCAGAGCAAGCTAATAATGGAGTTGTTAATATCATACAGATGGATGGGACGGCTCAAAATGTTCTACAAATGGAAGGAAATGCACAAAAGGTATATTAGTAATTTGGTGTTCTTCATCTTTAGGTACATACAGTGCATATACTGTATGGAAGTAAAATTCCTTATTTTCATCACAGAAGGAGGGACCAGATTTCCAGTTCAATCATTGATAGACATCAGTTTATCCATAGATGTAATCACATACCTGCACACTTTTTGTGGTGTTTAGGCAGCACCAGGATCCTGAAATGCTACTTTTTTTGTCGGTCATGACCGAAATTCTCAATTTTTGACTGAATTGAATTTCCACCTTTCAGGCATTCAAAAAAATTGTATGTAGAAGAATCGGACATTCTACAAGACAATGCATGTAGAAGTTGACCACTAATTAAATTTGATGTGAAATGGCCACAGGTAATTATTAAATATACATGTCATCACCTAATAATCAGATTAACAGGTGATTGTAACAAATTTGTTGATTGCCAATTACGACTTAAGGGGGTAGAACTGGGGTAGGAGGAGATAACTCTTGTTTTTCACTTTTTTAATTCTTACCCAAACAGATTGAATCATTACAATAGGTATTATCAAAATTTTAAAATTGTAAAAATTTTTCCACACAGCAAATAAATTTTAATTTTGTCATGAAAATAAATACACAACAACCAGTTATTTGAAATGAGTGCATTTTACTCTACATTTTTGCAATGCTGTTCAAAGATAATGAAAATATGTAAAAGTCGGATTTCTTCCAAGGGACGTAATTTACAGCACAGATTCAGCAAATTTAATGATTTTACCCACTTTATTCTAAATTAAGAAAAAATGGGACGGTAGAATTTTCTAAAATTTTAATATATCTTACATATACTAGTTTTCTTGCTATTCTCAGTTTTTCGTGAAAATCAAACGACAGAATTTTTTACAAGAAGTGTTTAATAGTTAACAAAATAGAGTGAAAATTTCAGCCAATATTATTCAGAACACCCATGAATTTCAGTTCAAACTAGTAAAATTTACTATCATTATTCATGCTTACTTTCACACATGTCTAAACTACAGAATTTTGCATTTGAAACAATTTAAGATCAAATACAAATTTAATTTGAGCAAATTTTATACACCACAATCAAGTCCTGAATGGACCAAATAATATGAGGTAAA